>JAAGKR010001280.1:0-14524 GCA_011419295.1 Clarias macrocephalus
AACTTTTTAACGGATCTAAAGTCTCTCCGTCTCTCCAATTTGGCACACTCTTTTAAACCCATTAGTTAAATTTGGAAAATATGTTTTTACTTTGTTAATTTAGATTGTGGCACTCTGGCTAATTAAGAATTTTTTCATGAACTGATGATATTTTATCTTGCTTATGTAAATTAACATATATGTATATTTTTGTTGTTGTTGTTGTTGTTGTTATTATTATTATCATTAGTTTAGAAATGCCTGACAGTGTTTTGTCCCAGTTCTCAAGAATGACATACAGTACTGTACTTGTAGCCGGTTTGTATGTTTGTGATTTGTTTTATAGCATCTTGTCGCTTGTTCTTCCACTTAGCTATAGTTTTATATTATTATTATTATTATTATTATTATTATTATTTTAAAACTTTAATTTATTTTTACGGACGGTACTAATGTTCCACCTAGCGTGTGCAAAAGGAACTGCAGATTTCTCTACACGTGGAACTTATTCAGTCGTGTTTGGTGCAAAGCATGATGGGAATGTTCATTCATTCATTAAAAAATAAGCATTTTCTTTTTTATTCTAAATTTATTCAAGTCATCGTTGTTTTATTGGTATTCTGTGTGAATAGATGTTAATTTCTATGTGTGTTATGTGTAGCGACTAAAACCTACCATCTTCCGGATGTATGTGTTCCTTGAAGTGTTCAACTGTGCGAGCTGATCGAAGGTTAAGACTATACTTTCAGGGATCATTTCTATAGTTTCTAACTAGGAAATGTGATTAGAAAGTGTTACGTCTCCCTTATCACGATGACGAGTCTTGATGTACTTCTCTGAGCGTGAATCGGATTGTAGCTAGTGCTTCATGCACGGGCTGTGATCATTGATGAACGTTCTCTGCTTCTTAGGAAGTGCGAGAGGAGGAGTACATGATCAGAGTGATTCTTTTTAAAACTGGTTAATGAAAGGTTAATTATTTTAAGTTTTGATTTTGTAGTTGATTCAGGTTTTTAGGAACTATCTATTGTATGAATATGTAGTGAGTGGTGATTTTAATAAACAGAGTTCAATTTAACTTGTAGTGGCTTCTCTGGTTTGGATATACAGATGTAAGCAGTGTAAAATAGCTCATGGGCGGTAGTGTCACCTGTGAGTGTTTGTGTACATGTTTGAAAATTTATTAGTTTACGGAAGTGTTCATAAACATAATCATTGTCTTTGAATCTTTGAAAACTACGTGAGAAACTAGAACAGAAGTGGAAAACGAAAAAGACAGCTATTTTTTTTATTATAAACTTGAATACAACTAACAAGCCACTGTTTAGAATCTTTGAATAGAATATATAAACGTGCCAATCAGTGTAAAAGATGGAACTTAGAAATCAATGATTAAAACAGAAAGAAAATTAGTTAAAAAGAAAGAGCAAAAGATACTTAAAGAAGTAGATACCACTATAATAACAACAACGTTCATGAGATAAATTGAGATTAATAAGTTAAGGTTTTAATATAAACCAAATGTTTTGTGCCAGTTTTCCTTATTTATATATTAGGGGGAAAAGGTACATCTAAAAAGATCATTGTGAAATGCAAAAAAAATGTTTTCCTGAATCTTAATTTATGGATAAAAAAAATAATAAATCTCCAGTATAATAATTAATAATAATAAGACTCCACGTGTAACGCCATTTTACCGCGTGGCCTCGCTTGTCGTTGGTCACGTGATCCTCGGCGTACCGCCACACAGCTCGAAGCGAGGCTTCATTTGGAAACGGCTCTTCTGCTCGGCACGAGCTTCGGAACTTTTGGTGTCATACCTGACATTGCTAGGGTTTTGTAGCGTGTTTGTTTGTTTATCTGTGTAGGATACTACTTTTTGCACCATTATGTTGTGTTCAAGTGAATAATTTCCCTATCTTGTGAGATTTAACTACATAAGGAAATCAGTCCACTATGGGTTTAGCATATACAGTATAGTATATAAAGAATCGTTAAAAATCATCACGTATAATGTAATGAACATTTTAATAAACACGTGCACTAAATTTGACACGCTAGTGAGTTAAACCACGTGTGTGTTCTTTACATTTGTTGAGAACATAAGTAACGGGATTTCTATGGAGAAATTATACATAAGCGCGGTGAGGATGGTGATGGAGAAGAGTGATGAGCCAGTTAGAGTTTAGGGGATACAGACGGGGAACAGCTCACACCAGCACGGAGTGACCTCACCTGCAGCCTGAGAAGATACAAACCACAGCACAGCACAGCACACAGACCAAAGAATGAATCACTGAAGCTGCTTCAAGTACAATACAACATTTATTAAATAATCGCTGTTTTTCAAATTCATTAATTAAGTAATCAACTAATCAATTAGTTGATTAATTAATTAAATTGAAAGATACATATGAATTGAAACAGTTTCTCTTACTATTTTTTTAAAACGTGAAAATCTGTGTGTGTGTGTGTGTGTGTGTGTGTGTGTGTGTGTGTGTGTTTCTCTCTCTCTCTCTCTCTCTCTCTCTCTCTCCACACTTGGTATGAAGGCGATTGAACCACAGCGAAGGCAACAGAAACAGATCTGCAGAAGCGATCCGGACCCTAGAGGGCAGTTTCTCACCAGATGCCGCAGAAGCACTTTCCTCTCGGATTTGGTCATTTTTAGCTGGAGATATAAAGGAGTTAAAGACCTGCGCTTGAGAGCCACCTTTAACATCAGGACATTTTACTCTACAGTCTGCCTGACTATACCGTGTGTGTGTGTGTGTGTGTGTGTTCAGTGGTGTTTAATTGATGAATTTGGCTGAACAGGAGGAGACAGACAGCATGAAGCATCATGTTCACGATCTGCTCCTCTGGGAAAAGCCTGAGAGCTGCTGCCTGCTCAGACCTGGAGCAGTTTGACTCAATCCGCAGTGTTTTACTCTACAGGTCAGTGTTCATCACATTAACACCTGGGTTTCTAATATCAGCATCAGCAGGGTGTTAGTAATCAGACGTCGCCTTCTGCTGTTTATATTAACACGAGACAAAAAGCATTGGTTAGTTTTATTATTAGAAATTATTTCACGTGTTCATGTGGGTGTAGGTTTAATCTACCGTATTATGTGGATGTAAAATGCGTTTTTAAACTTTTAAAAATCCAAACAGCACGTTTGTTTTTATTATTATATTTGAAATGAACCAGTTCAAACATTTAAAAAAACATATATATAATAGCATGTGTTCTCGTTGTACAGTTACATAATTTTGCACGGGATTTTTTGTTTCTTTTATTGTGTTTGTATGTAAAACGTCGGAAAAGAAAATCTAATTAAAGTTTACTTCTGTATAATTATTTTTAAAGTAAACTTAGCCATCAGGCTTTCTAAGGCATACAGGTGTAAAAATGCGTCTAATTGATTATTAAACATTTATTAAACATCCAAGCACTTTTTGATCTTGTTATTTCACGTTTAGACGATTGTTTGTTATTATTCAATAAGACTTTAATCTGTGTGCTTGCACGGTGTACACGCCATTAGAAGCTTCCTCGTTGCTACAGCAACCACTACCTCATCCAATCAGCCGTCGAGAATCGGTCACGTGCTCCCCCCGTCAAGGACCCGTATGTGTACAACATGGCGAGTTCATCTCACTTCTCATAACTGTGATAAACAAGCGAACCTATACTACAATTTCAATAATTACAGCGTGAACAATTTGATTGGCTTTTGTAAGATGTAGTAATGGCCTGTAGAGAAATTGGAGCGCGTTTTGAGAAGAATTCCGCCTGCAGTTTGAGTGAGAAAGACGAAGGAAACGAGGCGGCTGAAGTCAGCGATGGCAGTGATGCACAGTGCAGCTCATCCAGTCACTCCGAGGATTCAGAGTAAGAGCCGAAACCAACGGTCCCAATAGATAGGTTTATCTCTTGTAAGCCTCAGTGCATCATTAACAGAATAATAACATTATAGTGAAACACATTCAAGTAATCCTGGTTCATATAATCTTGATTTAAAAAAAAAAAAAGAAACTTTCTTTTTCCTGACTTTCAATTTTAAAGCAAAGTTCTGCTTCCAATTTAGAAAGCCACCCCTCATCAATAATTACATGCTGTTCCTCATCTTTACCCAATTCATGGCCGTGGTTTTTTTAAAGAGCTCCCCACAGAAATGGTGTGGTGCAGTTTAAAGCGAGAGGCAAGAAAACGTATGTTTATGTGCATACTTGGTCTTATACTTCATGCAGAATGAGAGCATTTCGTGCTGAAAGGATTTGTGATGTCTGCACGTTTTACCCTTACACTGTGTAATGCAGCCCGCGCCATCAGCCATAACTGTGCGGTTAAAACGAGCATTAGACGAGGGCAAATGAGGGGAAAATGGAAAAAAATATTATGGCTTATGGTCACTGTGTGGTGTTTCAGATGGACTCGTGTTGCCTTTTAGTTTGAAACTGGGTCATTGAGTTTGGTCAGAAAGTACTGACTGACTTTTATACAGCTAAGTACACACATGAAGGCCGCCACTTAATGCAACTTTTAGAGCTGTAATGTAGCCTGAAATGGAGGATCATATTTATAGCTAAGCTTTTGGTTGTGTGATAGTTCATAAAGTTAAACTGCTGTTCAGACTCATAGACTTTTATGACATCTTTTATGACCTGTTCATTTATTTTCATAGAAATAGGCTCAGTTGACAGACAAGTAATAGAGCAACATTGTTTTTCTTCTTCTGTTATAGTGAGCTCGAGCCTGAGTGGCTTGACGACGTTCAGAAGAATGGTGAGCTCTTCTATCTGGAGCTGAGTGAAGGTGAAGAAGAAGCTGCACTCTCTCACGTCACTGCCACTCAGTCTGCTGCCACCAATCATGTGCGTTTCAGTGAAAAAGAGGCAGAGATCATCACTGACAAGGGCAGCAAGAAACGTTTGGACTCCAGCACGAAATCACAACTGAAATTTAAGAAGCTTGCTAAGATCCTCGGACGCAAACGATGTCCGTCTCAAAGAAGCAGAACTGATGGAAAAAATGGCAGAGCCTCTCAACAACCGGCGTCCATTTTGAAAAACCAGACAGGGCAGCGGAGTGGACTGGTAGTGCAGCAGCCGTACTTGAAAGATGTCTGTGTTTACATCAACCCCAAACGTCTGGGCAACACATATCCTCCTCCAGGGGGCTTGCTGGAGGCCTTACTGGGAGTGGTCCTCCGGGGAGGAGACGGTTTGGGCTGTAATGGGGAGAGACTCATCATTCATGGACTCGTACCTCATAGTCCCGCTAGCAAGTGCGCACAAATTTTAATTGGTAAGCGTAAGCTTCAGAGTCTTTCAGGTACAGAAATACAATTAGTAAATGTTGACCCTTTATGTCAAAGGATTTACTCACTACATAACATAATGCACTGTTGTACGTTTGCATGAAGTAGTACACTAGAGCACAATTCGCTGCAGGTTAAATCAAGCATAGCTTACTTTCACCATTTCTTGTACACCAGAGTTTAGCCTTCTTGGACTCCTGTTCCAAGAAGGCAGTGGCAGTAGTGCTAACCTTTATCCTGCAGAGTGAGGCTGAAACAGGAGTGATCTGATGCCATCCTTAGCATTGTAGCAGCTACATTTAGTACTAACTGAGAAACGAGGAGGAATTTTACACTTATAAACTAGTCATGGCAATATTCTAGATTGCAATAAGCTAGCTGAAATCAAATAAGATCATGTGCATCTTTCTCCAGATCCTGCACAGTACTCCATGGTCTAATATTAGTTAAGGGTTGCAAGAATATTCCCTTGACGTCTAATTTGATTTAATGATGAAATCTTATAATGACAACCCAAGTTCCTATTATGAGGACTAATACATTGTGAATGGGGGTGCAATGTTATTTAATATACTGTTTGTAGATTTGGGTGGGACAAATATAAAAAAAAAATAACATCAGTTTTGTTCTTAATTATTCAAAGAAAAAGTATTTACTTTGCAGCTTTTGCTATTTCCCTGGTGCTCAATGAGACTGAGAGGAACTTTGCAGTTGAAATCGAATTTGTATAGCATACAGAATAGTTTTATTTACAATATTACGGTGGATGTCATATGGACATCAAATAGTCCCAGGATCACAAAGAGTTATTTCTGCTGACTGATCTAATGACGGGGGGTTTTGTTGAGTACAAATCAAAGCATATTTGGGGCCTATTAGGCTAACTGAGAGATTCAATGTAAGATGTTGATTTGTCACAGATGTGCGGGTTTTAAGCGTTCTGCTTCATCCGGCTACACTGAGTTAAAATCCAAGTGCAATAAAGTGCCGCATTATGCATTGTACTATCCTTTTAAAATGCACAAATTGTGATGTTTGATAGAAATGAGTAGCCTGTTAGTATTTTTTATGTAATAGTTACTTTGGAGGAATCCAGAAAAGTTTGAAAAGTTAAGGACATGTCAGTGTTGCCTATTTCCATCCAGTTTGCTGTGACCTTTTCATCCACACGAATTGAAATGCAAGCGTAATCCACAGAAGTCCAACATTTCCAATTCCAGACACACCAAAGGGATTCCAAAGGAATTACACAACTGAGTAAATCACCACAAGCTAGCTTTTTACAAGTGGCTCTGAAATGCCTGGCCATGTTAAAGCAATTAGGCCATTTAAATGTCTGAAATAACACAGGGGAAATCTCTGTAACTCAGATAGGAGTGCACAGATCTACTAAAAGCAGGTGGAGAAGGTTTGGATTTTGCAGAAGTACTATATCATGTGCAGTTTGATAGCGTATCTAAAAGGCAGAGAACCATAGTTACTTTTCCATATGATACTAATCACCTCTCAACACTAAAACGCTTTTTATTGCACTGCACTGAATGAAGGCATTGTCTGGGTGTAGGGAAGAAGATGTAGATGATATTTAAGAAATTTATCTTTCATTCTTTTAGGTGATGTCCTTGTTGCTGTAGATGATGTGGATGTTACATCCGAGAATATCGAGAGAGTTCTGTCTTGTATTTCAGGACCAACACAGGTGTGTGTTTGCATTTATTTATGTTTTTTTACATTGATTTAAATAGTAAAATAGTAGGAAGAAAATACCTCAAACATGGAACCCCAAGCAGAAACTTTGGACAAGCACTATGTGTAAGCACATCGCTGACAGTATGCACATTGGTGAATATTAAACAAAGACATTCTCAATTATTTGAAATAAAGCATTTGTTGGTAGATAATGCAAACACACATATAATGCAGAAAACACATTTTTGTCACGAAAAAGTTGAACATGCATTTACCCCATATTAACAGGGCTCACTGAATGGTTTGATGAGGATGAAAATGTTGCAATGCATATGCTGTGACCTCACCCACAAAATCTCAGTATCTCTAATTGAACGCCTATGGGAGTTTTGGAGTGACGTATTAGACAATTCTCTGAACCACCATCATCACCATTATCGTCAAAATACCAGTGGAGGGGACATCTACGGTGGCCCTGAAGTACAAAGCACAATGACATTTCACAAAAACAACCACATTTTCCAAAACACAAACACAAATGTTGTGTTTTGGGAAACGTCTTTGTGTTTTGGGAAATGTTGTTGCCTTTTGGAAATGTGGTTACGTTTTTTGAACTGTTGTCGTGGTTTGTACTTCGGGACCACAATGGATATCCTTTGGTAAAATGTCATTAATCATTGCTTCAGTCCAATTCCAGAGAATCTGTGCATTGAAGCTGTTACAGAAACCCATGGTGGTGAAGATGCTTGTTTGTTTCTGCTTTAATATGTTAATAATTTCTGTGCTCCATCATAATCATATTGGCATTCCAGTTCTCAAATGTAAAAATGTACATATTTCTTACACTCCACAATAGCAAATAAAGCCTTTTAAAGTCTGCTGGGAAACTCACACCCTAAGTGAACCACAACTCAGAGGAACACCACCATAATATGACTATAAAAGTTACAATTATCTGCAGATGCTGTGTGTTACACATTTCCTATGATTTCATGAGGTCTTCTCTGCGACATTATGGGTATCTGTGGACCAGCATTTACTGCCCTTTAAAAATATTAAAAAGAACTAATTGTGTAGTTTATTTACTTATATCCATATTTTGTTATTTGCTGTGTTTTATCACCTCTCCCGGCATAAGAAGTGGTTCTTCAAGCAAAGTCTCTATGTTGGACAGAAAACACACTAGTCTTCTACAACAACGGAGTATAAACTGTGCGTTGGGAAGCCAATTAGAAACAGCTTCTGTGTTTAATCTGTCTAATGTGTTGTTTTTAGTGCTTCCACACAACAGGGGTTTGCTAAGGCATAAATGTATAGCTTAATGCTGACTTCTGCAAATCCTTTAGTGGTCACCTCTGCAGTTTTAATGGATATTTATAAATGGGCAGAAATCCTAAATACACCCTAGAACTCAGGATTGGGTTGGCCACCTGGAAGTCTATACCGTGCAGTGTATTTTAAATAGTTTCAGAGCCCTTAACCTCCTTCTCTATAGTGTGGAAATCAGTCCATGCTACTGTCTAACCAATTATAGGAAGGTTTCAATGTAATTGAGGGATTTTTTTTTTCTTTTTATGCCAACAACACAATCAATTTGAGTATGGCTTGGAGGTTTTCTAAATGGCTCAGATATATGGAAAAATGGTTTCTGCTGCGAAATTATTACCAAAAAAAAAAAAAATATATATATATATATATATATATATATACAGTATATATAAAACTGAACCTCAAACAACAGTTATACAGTGAATTATGAGTAGGAAGGCAGCAACCAGCGATTTCAGCAAATGCTCATAGAAAAAGACAAGTTTTCATTAAAATGTCTTATTTAAAGCAACTCAGAACCGATTAATCCCTTAAACATAGTCTTCTAGTTACAATTGCAGAGTCGCTAAATTAGAAAAAGAGTTACATGCCAGGGTAACATATGGTGGCTTACATGACTTAATAGGAGGTCTGTAGAGAAGGGAAAAAAGGAAATGCATTTTAACTTTATGAGGTATTTAAGAGCAAGACAAAGAAAGCTATTTGTGCACATATTTTTTTACTTGGCAACATGATTTCAGGTGTAACAGTGTATCCCCTAACATGCTTTCTTTCTTACACTGATGCGTCCGTTACTCTGAAATAGGGTCAGTCTGACTTCATCACACCACATGACCCTTTTCCATTGCTCCAAAATCCACTATTTGTGATCCCTATCAAATTGTGTGTGTATACAGTTTATTATTTTTGCTTAAAATGTTTTGTTTTATATATATAACATTATAGATCGGTCCAGAGCACGTGCTATATGCATCCATGCATTGTTTTCCTATATGTAGACATATGTTCCACCAAACATTTCCTCTGATCTTTGTGTAAGCGGGGTCTGCTCAGCTCAGCAGCCTGAAAAACATTGGAATGTGGATTACATGGTTGTGTCGCCACTGTAGCAGTGGTGGTTATGGCACAGCTCACATTTTGAAGCCACAGGAAAAGTGTTATTAGTCTGCGGATGGAGAAGCAGAGAGGAGAAAGGGACAGATTGGGGGGATGAGTGCATGAAGCAAATTACTACCGAGATTAAAAAAAGATGGACAGAGAGACTTTTCCTTCTTTTTCTCATGTCTGTTTTAGTATAAATTTGTATACAGGACGTAGTATACAGCATGTTGCCATGCTTTGGCTAGATCAGTACTGGGTATTTTTTACCACTGCACATACAGTTGTGTTTGTTTGCTACTCAGAGGTCAAAGTCACGATTCAGCATGAACTGAAATTCCTGCTATTGTTTCGGAATGAATATTGTTTCTGTCTGCTGAATTGGATGATGAACAAAAAAAGAAATCAATAAGCATTTAATCGTCAAAGTCAGTGCACTTGGTAAAGTGCACTTGGTAAAGTTTACCTTAGCGGGTCAGTCAGAGATTTCATTGTCTTTTGGCTCCACAAAAGTTGTTTTTCGTAAAGTATTTTCCTGACTTACAACAGGAATTAAGTGATAATTTAGTCATTTGTCATCAGAATTGTATAGTTGTAATAATGCTAAACAATTTGGTTAGCTTTTGAGGTAATTAGTAGCTGCTATTATTATTATGTATTATGCATTTAACTGCATGGCAACTAGTGTTCATTCCCAAATAGTAACTTTTAAACCAACCCTCAATTAATCTTTTCCTGCAATGCCTGTTTCTGGTCAGTGTGTGGAAATTGTGCCCTATGCATGTATTTTTATGCATCATACATTATAAGTACTGTTCAGTTTATTTGTTGTGGATGGGGATGATCAGTGAGTATAAAATTGCTGTTTTTGACAATTCTTCAGGTGCATTTGACTCTGGAGACTGGCGTTGCAGGCACTGTGGTGGACTCAGAGGCGCCGAGACCGCGACCCGCCGCTCCTGTCAGCCAGCTTGTGCGTCTCCTCTGGGGTGAGGACACCATGGAGCTGCAGATGAGTGTAGCACACATTCCTCACATCGTCATGTGTCTATCACTCAAACTGGACTCTGAATCGCCTCAGGAGGAGGTCAGTGCATTTGCAGTTTTGCTGTGGTTTCTGAACATTTACTGAGAAAGTCAGAAAAAAAAATTGCTTTCATATTAAGTGCAAAAAGAGCAAATCAGAGAACTTTTTTTTTTTTATTTGCAGATATCTGTGCATTTGTTTTTTCACTTGGCAAATGATTTCAGCTTGAAATATTCCCATGACTTGCCTGGTACAGGAGTATGTTTGGATTTAAATAATGGTAATGTTCAGTTGATTCATGTAAAGTTTTTATTGAGCTGCAATGTAACTACCGCTGATATTGGCCCAACTTTGGCTATATACTATGTTTCATGTTTCAAGGCCAGAAGCTGAAGCATCAGCGATTGTACACATTTACATTTAGGGATTTGGCAGACAGTGATTGTACACATCAGCTGAATAATACAGGCAGCTAAATCATTTATAAAACCACACTGAGAGTCTATTTATAACCTGTGTTCCTGCCAGGATCAGTCTTGTTTCTGCCATGAAACACTCATTTGGATGCTATTTTATGCAAAGCTTGAAGTACAGTGAAACTTTGAGAGAGCTCCATCTTGGAAGGTCTCAGCTGAAATGTTTCCAAACTGATCTATTCTTACATAGTAAATCCCACACACTGAACATTCAAAATGATAATTTTGCACACAGTATAAAGCAGAGAGCATGAAGGTAATGTTTATTGAGTGCATGTAAAATGTATGTGAATTTTCAAATATTTGACCCGAGCTGATTAATTGCAGAGATTATACTTGTGAGTGCTCATTCATGAGCTTTACGTCCTGTCAGCCTAATTATTCTCTCATCTCAGTATGAAATTCATCACTTCAAGGCCAGTTCCATAAAGTTTCTTCCTCTTAAGTCTTCGACTGTTTTCATTTGGCCTTGGTGCTTTACACTGCCCCTTTTGACTTTTGGTTTTGTACATGAAATAGAGAACAAACATGTTTTTCTCTGTACATTCATCTTTTGAAATTTGCTGCTTTCAGCTAAATAATTTACAGAAATGCATGTGATTTGATTGAATGTACTTTCTGCAGAAGTCTAAAGGATTCAGGTGTAGAAATCTGTGGTCGCTGAATATTTTTTCATTGCAGTCTTTGCTAGCTCCACATCTGGACGACAGTCCACCAGAACCCTAATGTAAATTTCTGGTGGGTTGTATCATCTCAAATTAAATGCTAAACCAACATGATCAATTATTTTGCATTTCCTGACATCATTAAACAGCCTTTACAGCCAATTATAAAATCTAAAATGTTCCCCTAAAGGTTTTACTCCTCATTTGCTACAACTTCGGGTGGACCCGAGCTTCTCTGCTGCGTAGACCGGGCTGTGATCACTGAGTGCAAAAATGCTTTGATTTTTTACATTTTATTTTTCAGACGATTTTCTAAATGGCCCAAGTGTGAACAAACTATTTGCATAACAGTTATGCAGTTTGGGACATAATATTCTGATTCTCTGACATGAGACGCATGGCTTCTGTGTGTCTGTGATTTGTAAACATGCATATAAATTAGACCAAGGGAATAAAAAGGCCAGATGCCTACATAATGATGCTAAAAGATTTCTGTCTGGGAACTGAGATTAAGGTTGGGGTTAGCTTCCATTGTGTGTGCACCCAAGGTTTTTGTGTTTTCAAGTTCTGTTGTGCTCCCATGAGACCCTTTTGCATTCCCCTTTTCAGCCCCGCTTTTGTTTTTCATGTTCATGCACACACACACACACACACACGCATTTCCTTCAGGTTTCTAAAAGATTGAAGTGTCTTGTTATGCATACTAATCAGAGCACAGTAAAAGAGGGTCCCCACCTTTTCATCATCTGAATAAATTAGTGCTATGTCATTCTTCACTCTCCTCTCCCTTATTTTTAAACAGTAGACCAGAGATTCTTTCATATGGCGAGTTTGTGTATTTGTGGAAAACTGCCTATTTTTCTGATAGGCACACAGTACATTCTGGACCAGGCTTATGCTAATATTCATATGTTTATTTTTTTGTTTAATCTGTTCAAATCCATTAACCTTTACCAGCCCGGCTAGGTATATATTTGGTGTTTGTTACAACTTATACATTTACAAAGTAAAAAAAAAAAAAAAAGCTGTTTGACTAGGTAAAGATTATTACTTTGTTGACACTGATCTTTCATGCTAGCGAAAAAATAGTTTACAGCTAATTAAATATTCATTTACACCCTAACTTTATTAATAGTTTAACTACATCTGAAGAAAAAAAAATGCTGTTTATCTTGTTTTCATTGTCAGTGTTCTTTTACATTGCCAAAAGAAAAGACTAAAAAGCTGTACCTAAACTTGCTAATCGTTCATGTTGTTTATGTGCTAGCATGCTTAGCTTCCATATTTTCCATTGCAAACTATAGCGTTTTTTCATTCTCCCACACAGAAGGCTTGAATTCATTAGCTCTGTGTGAATTTCCATCTAGACCCAGACTCAACAAGTCACAAAAAAAAAAAACACCTCTGGTATCTTTATATTGGAGTATTATTGCACTAATGTGCTGCACTATGTCTCTGCAGCAGGAGATCCTGTACCAGTACCCAGTGACTGAGGCTGCAGCTAAACTGAAGGGAGTGCGAGGAATCTTCCTCACTCTGTGTGACATGCTGGAGAATGTCACTGGAGGACAGATTGTCAGGTACGTCTTTACATTTTCAACACATTCAGTCAAATAAAATTTTTAATATTTTATTTTTTTATTTCTTGCAGTAAATTATTATTAAATCAGTTGTTGACTTGGTTATAACAATTAAATCATAATTAAGCTGAACACAATTAATTGTTCCACATTTCATGCAATTCTGTTTTCTTCATAACTGTAGTAGAACCTGTCAACAAATATAACAGCTGTTGTTAAAGAGTTTATTAATTATATAAAAATAATCAAATTACTGAATAATACTGCACAATTAATTGTTAAAAAAAATCTAAATCGCCATATTGACCTGTGCAGTAAGTTAATCAGAAAAGAGTATGTATATGTAGATGTGCATGTAGAGTTTGTCAATAATTTAAGTACATCTTTTTCTGTGTATTTTTCAGGGTATTTAATAAATATAGGCACATATCCTCTTATTGAGATCATTTATTTCATCACTGTAACATAAGATAATGTTCAAGCCACTAATATTTTTCTGACCAAGCTATTTAAATGTATTTGTTTTGCACATTTATTCCAAACCATAATTAAAAATATATATATTGACGTGTGTGTGTGTGTGTGTGTGTGTGTGTGTGTGTGTGTGTGTGTGTGTGTGTGTGTGTGTGTGTGTAGTTCCTCTCTGTGGCTTAGAAAGCAGTTGGTCCATGTGGGTTATTGGAAGGAAGGAGAAAATCTGCTGGTGATTGGTCTGCCTGCCGACAGGTATAATGAAATGATGATTATCCTGTCTGTCTGTTCTGTGTCTGATATTTGTTTCTTTATTTTTGTACTGCAGAAAAGAGGCTAATGTAGTTAAAAATTTAAATGATGTCTTTGGCACTAAACTTTTGTATCTTCTTGGCTTTTTATTTGTTTCAGTGATGTCTTTTATCTTACAGGGTACCACTGCTGCATCTGCACAATGTTATAAGTGGATTGGTGCGAACTCTCAGGGTCATGTACGGCTCTCTGCAAGGGTGGGTACTTTTCAACTGCCCTTAACATAAGCATCAGCCTCTTTAAGTAACCGCATTTTCTGTTTGTTTGTTTTTTTTTGTTGTTTTGTTTTTTGGTATTTAGGTCAGTTTCTTAAGAAACCATTTAAAACAATTTCTGTAGTTGTATCTTATGCTGTATTTGTCTTCTTTAATTCATGAGAAGGAATATGTGCAGATGGGTGGGGCAGAGGGCAGAGAGAATGAAAATGTTTATGCACTTGTAATTGGGTGGTGTAGCAATTTATTGGGTTTTGCAGCTCTGAAGTGGAGTAATAGGAATAATTTAGCAGGGCACTAAAGACAGAATGTAGGGAAAGAAATCTGGGGAAACCTTAGAGAAATGTCTTGGAAAAGGCAAACTTTGATGTGTGTGT
>JAAGKR010001280.1:14544-132993 GCA_011419295.1 Clarias macrocephalus
CTGTAGTAGAACCTGTCAACAAATATAACAGCTGTTGTTAAAGAGTTTATTAATTATATAAAAATAATCAAATTACTGAATAATACTGCACAATTAATCGTTAAAAAAAATCTAAATCGCTAAATATTGACCTGTGCAGTAAGTTAATCAGAAAAGAGTATGTATATGTAGATGTGCATGTAGAGTTTGTCAATAATTTAAGTACATCTTTTTCTGTGTATTTTTCGGGGTATTTAATAAATATAGGCACATATCCTCTTATTGAGATCATTTATTTCATCACTGTAACGTAAGATAATGTTCAAGCCACTAATATTTTTCTGACCAAGCTATTTAAATGTATTTGTTTTGCACATTTATTCCAAACCATAATTAAAAATATATATATTGACGTGTGTGTGTGTGTGTGTGTGTGTGTGTGTGTGTGTGTGTGTGTGTGTGTGTAGTTCCTCTCTGTTGCTTAGAAAGCAGTTGGTCCATGTGGGTTATTGGAAGGAAGGAGAAAATCTGCTGGTGATTGGTCTGCCTGCCGACAGGTATAATACGATTGTACAATACAATTACATCTAATCCATAAACATTTAAGACAAAATTAAACTCTGAATGGTATGGGGTAGAGGATAATAAAATGTTCAAAGTTGTCCTGATGACTTGAAATGATGATTATCCTGTCTGTCTGTTCTGTGTCTGATATTTGTTTCTTTATTTTTGTACTGCAGAAAAGAGGCTAATGTAGTTAAAAATTTAAATGATGTCTTTGGCACTAAACTTTTGTATCTTCTTGGCTTTTTATTTGTTTCAGTGATGTCTTTTATCTTACAGGGTACCACTGCTGCATCTGCACAATGTTATAAGTGGATTGGTGCGAACTCTCAGGGTCATGTACGGCTCTCTGCAAGGGTGGGTACTTTTCAACTGCCCTTAACATAAGCATCAGCCTCTTTAAGTAACCGCATTTTCTGTTTGTTTGTTTTTTTTTGTTGTTGTTTTGTTTTTTGGTATTTAGGTCAGTTTCTTAAGAAACCATTTAAAACAATTTCTGTAGTTGTATCTTATGCTGTATTTGTCTTCTTTAATTCATGAGAAGGAATATGTGCAGATGGGTGGGGCAGAGGGCAGAGAGAATGAAAATGTTTATGCACTTGTAATTGGGTGGTGTAGCAATTTATTGGGTTTTGCAGCTCTGAAGTGGAGTAATAGGAATAATTTAGCAGGGCACTAAAGACAGAATGTAGGGAAAGAAATCTGGGGAAACCTTAGAGAAATGTCTTGGAAAAGGCAAACTTTGATGTGTGTGTGTGTGTGTGTGTGTGTGTGTGTGTGTGTGTGTGTGTGTGTGTGTGTGTGTGTGTGTGTGTGTGTCAACTAGTCTTACTGCTAAATTGTCAGCAGCTCACACCTCCTGTCCAGCGATTTTAATTTACAAGCATAAGATAATTTTTTTTTCTGTTTCCTCATAGTGCCTTCTGTGATCTGGAGAATGCTGCTCGGCTAGATCATTTCTTCTGCCTGTTCTTCCAGAGACTCATCCAACCCTCTCGTTTGAGTGACAGCCCTGGCTCCTCAGTCTCCAACATCTCTGGGACCCTCTTCCTAGACAACTTACCTGCCATGCGCTGGCTCACTTTACCACCAGACATTAAGGTATGTACTATAATAAAGACAAACTCTACTGCTGTGTACATTTTCACTTTGAAATTTTTGAAGGTTTGAGAAACTTGTAAATGAGTTATGCAGCTGGTCACAGAAGCAAAGCTAACAGGTGATATTGGTGATAATATACACCATGCATTTTTTTTTTATCTTGTTTGTTTCATGAAATGATTGTTAGGTATGTAGACTTTTGCTGCAGCTTCATGGATTAAAAATAAAGTTGGTGTGTTTTCTGTGACTGACATGCCACTCTGTGCACTCACAGGTTGAAGTGGACACTGTTCTGTCAGACTTTGAGTCATCAGACTTTGGTGACATGGTGAGTGGGAATTAAAAAAATATCCTTCCTTTCTTTTTATTTTTGATTAAATGAAAATAAAACACCTTTTAAACTATTTTTCTCTTTTATCTTGACTTTATTTAAAATAGTCAGAAGATTTTTATGGCATGAGGCGTCTATATGTCATTTTGGGGTCCTGTCTCTTCTACAAGGTAAGTCCACTTCTCACTGGGACCCTCTAAGTATTTCATAAATTTGGTAGCAGAGTGATTCAGTTACATTAAAATTATATTTTCGTTAAAAAAAAAAAATTGAAATATTTTTTAAAAATAACCTCAAATTACTTGATTGGTGCAAGTCTGCTTTGTGAATATCCCGATTTAACTGAACTACTCAAAACTAAAAGACATTGTTTAACTTATGAATATCATGAAGTAATTTAGTAAAACTATACTCCCCTTAAAGTAAAGTAAAATTGTATAAAATTTATGTTATCACCCAAATGATCTTAAAATTCCTTCTTCCTGTATTAGTTTTTAAGATAATTGCCACTTTTTGTTTTCTATGAGTTTTGTTGAAACTAAGGTTCTGGTTGTCAAGATGCAATGCAGACAACTGCTTGGTGCCCCAGGCCAATAGGGCACCTCTGAGGGCTGACAAACTTACTTATTATTTATAAGATAATGGTGATGAATGCTGGTTGAGAGGCCTCAAAATAACTTTAGCCTTGGTACCCAACACACTTTTATATATAATATACAGATAACTGTGTCCTAACGGTACATAAAAATAATGAACAGTGTGAGAGGTTTGTGTGTGTAATTATTTAGACATGCAGTTGAAGAAAATAGGGAAAATAAGTGCAAAACGATTAATGATACTTCTTCTGACACTTAGATAGGATACATGATCAGTGATGTATCCTGAGGTCAATGGGTGTTTCAGCTCTTGTATCACACACCCTCACTCAGGCGACCCAGCTGAGCGTAGTCAGGCATCAGGCACTTTCTTGTGTCCGTAGCAAGCTTGGGCCCTTCCTCTCAGAAGGTGTTGGTAGGACTTGCCACTCTAGTTGTCATTTTCAGGCACTGCCATCTGTCTTTGCAGATGTCACCAAGCTATTCTACATTCTATAAAAGTATTAATCACAGTTTGTTTTCAGCATGTTCTCTTTTGACTCAGGGTTATCTGATAGCAAACCACCTGGCTAAAGAGGACCTGCTGGATGTGTGTCTGTACTGCCAGCATTACTGTTTGCTGTGTCTGGGGGCGGAGCAGCGTGTGGGGCAGCTGGTAGTATGGAGGGAGGTTTTCTTGCAGCGCAACTCACAACCTGACTCCCAAACCTCCACCTCTCGCCCTCGCTACTGTGAGTCCCACGGCCGATACTTCCTCCTCGTTGTGGGTCTGGTGAGGGTCATGTTTATTTTCTTCATAGTTTTCTCATTTATTTTCACACAATTGTAATGTAACAATTTTACACAAGAACCACGTACAAAAAACTGCAGAAAAAAAAAGCACAAATATCCAGACAGGACAAGAACAGCATTAACAGTGCAGCATTAAAAAGTGATTGAAAAAGTTTGAAAATCTGTCTGTATATCTGAGTATAACACAATTTTATGGATTTTTTAATTTTTTTATTTACAACATACTAAATATTATATAATGAAGAATGATGTCATCTTTTTAAGATATTTATTTATTTAGTTGCTCACCTGTTTATTTGCATAAATTATGAGTTGTATTTATTCTTATGATTTTTAAAAATAACTTTTTACATGTTAAATACATTTGATATTTTTATCACCTTTATTCAGTTCCATGGATTATATTTATTTAAGCCTCCACTTGTTTTCTTGTAAGATACTAGTCTTGTTAGGTGTCCGTTCTCTTCAGCTGTTGAGGAGAAGCTTTTACTGTTGTGATTTTTTGCTATCACATAACATTTAATTAAGAAATGAGGGATTTTAGGAGTGTCATACTGTATATCATTATAACTCTTTTCTCACTTATTGGTCCTTTATATTCCATGAATGCTGCCTCATGCTCTCAAGATTCAGCAGTTTAAAGAGACCTGCCAGCTTCACCTGTCTTATACTTTTAATTTATTGGCATATCTTGGCAGGAGACACCCCGGGAGAATTTAAACTATTAAAAAATTTTAGTATTTAGATTTTGGTTATAAGATTCCATAAGAGCACATTGGCCAGGATTTTGCTTTGCACACTCCAGATGTACAATTATTTAAACACACAGTTACCTGTGTGTGTGTGCCATGCTGATTTATCTAATATCCTCTTGGTCTGCCTGCCTGTAGCTATGTATCCTGCTGCTAGTCTTATTGCAGCACATTCCTGTTAGGACTTTGTGCAGAACATTGAAACTCCAGCAGCGCAACGTAATTCTCTCCTTGGAAGCCTGAGTCTCACACTTCAGCTGTGCCGTTTTCTTTTTATGTTCTCATTTTTTTAGTCTTTAAGAAGAACAATATATTAAGGTTTTAAATTATAAAAATTACTACAATAAGAAATAGAAAACCTTTGTTACACATGTTTTTCATGTCTCTTTTACCTGTATCTTGTATATTTCCAGAGACATTATATACAGTGTGTGTTGCTGGAAGCTGGTGGCTGTGCATCTCTTGCTCTCGGATCTCCTGGCCCTGACTGCATCTACGTTGACCAGGTCAAAGCGACTCTCCTGCAGCTCGAGAGTCTTGAGGCTGCTATTGAGGAACGCTTCCTGGCCCCGCCTGCTCCCTGCTCGTCCTGTGCTGATTGGCTTTTGCCCTCCAGTGGGCGGGACCGCCAGGACGTGATTAGCAGCTCACCCATTCTAAATCGTCTGACAGCAGCCATCAAGCCACCGTCACCTGGAGCAATTGGCCGTAGCCTGTTCAGAGAGGCGGGGTCAGGGCGGAATGACAGGAAGCCAAGCCCACAGAGGAGTTTGTCGGATAGCGGGAGTGAAGGCCGAAGTGATCAGGTCGATGTTGGGCTGAGGATGCCATCTGCTGTTACTCGCAGGGACTCGCTGGGATCTGGGGGATCAGACGGGAGTGGTGGCAGCGGAGGACTTTTTAAGGTTTGGATTATATTGGCTTGCTTTCATCTCCATTATTTTTTGCATGACTAAGGTGAATAGGTTGCAAAAGTTTTGTCCCTTTATATGTTTATTGGTAGTGTTTAAGAAAAAGAAAAAGTATACACTGAGCTGATGCACTTTAAAGTCTCCAGCATATTTCAGCATATTTCAGCTTTTAATATTTAACCTTTTACCTCTTTTTCATTTGTAATTATAGTGTGATTACTATCAACAATAATTTTGCCATGTTTTTTTTACATTAAATTCACTTATACTTTTAAACCTATTCTGATTAGACTTAAATATTAAAGGTCTTAGCATAAGGTAGATGTCACATAAAATCCTACCAAGCTGTACTTCTGAACCCGTATCCAACCTCTCAACACTGCAGTGTCAGTTGTAAGATAAATATACTATATAGTGTGTCATATGAGGTGCCTAACTAGTGTGACTGAGATTAGCTTTTCACAGTTACACCAAAATGCTTTACTCTCATTACAATTTTCAGCTCATATAGTCTAAATATATTGACACAAAATGTTCAAAAACTTTGAAATCTGATTTTAATCTTATATGGCCTTTACTGAACAAGTCTGTGTTTTTTAAAAATGTTTAAATGCAGATTCCCAAACTTAAACAGCCCAATCCATTCTACTTGGGTTCCCTGAAGAAGAGCCTGACTGAGAGAGAGGTTGAGGAGATGCAAAACAATCTGAAGTAAGTCTGTGTGGAAAATGGCAATTATTGATTAACTTTCTAAATCATGTGCAGTCATTATAGGAACCATTCCCATCTCGGCTACTCCTACTGCATCTCTGTTACCTGTATATTAGACCCATGTTGTTTAAAAGTGTGTTGTTGTCTGTGTGCAGGCTCACAGCAGGTTTGGAAAACACACTCTTTCACTATATTTTGATGGAGACGGTGCAGGGCATCTTCATTACGCCAACACACCGAGAGCTATCGCAGCTCAGCGGCTCCATTCACCCTCAACTCATCCGCAACTTTCACCACTGCTGCCTGTCCATCCGCCACACCTTTCAGCAGAGCCTGCCACCACAGGTATGTGTGTGTGAGTTTGTGCTTGTGATAGAGTGTGATAGGTAAAGTGATCGTTGAAAGTGTCTGTAATGCATCCATTTAAGGTTGAACCTGGAAAACGTCCACATGCAAGCCCTTCGATACTTGACACTGGGAATTCAGTCACAGGAAAACACCACCAACCTTCAATCTTGGACCAGGCTGGCTTCACCATTGATCTCTGTTAAGTGGGGCATTTTATCTGTATGGAGAAGCATTGAGTGCCCAGACGACTGCTGAATGAAGATCTTGCATATCGCACATCAAGGCTGACCAAAGAAACAACATAAAAACCTCAAAACTCCACTAGTACAATATTAGACCAAAGGATCTTGAAGACTATGTCAGAGATCACTCACTTTGGTGAGCCATAGTCCATCAAGCCACTGCCAACATTGAAGAGCCCCATTTGTCAAACAAACAAAAACACCAGCAGTGATCAGAACAGCCAATTTTCAGTGCCCTCACTGCTACAAACTTTGTGCCTCCAAATTTAACGAATTGTATAATCAGAAAAAGTATTCTTTAATACGAAGCACAATATGTGTTTTTTCTTTCCTCTCTGTGTGTATGTGTGTTGTAGCAGGACAGAAGAGGCGCTGACAGGCCACACGCTTCTCAAGGCCTCGGCCCAGTTAAAGAACATGGCATTCTGTTCCAGTGCAAACCTGAAAACTGGACTGACCAAAAGAAACCTGCTCCCACAATGACCTACTGGGTTATCGGGTACAAGTTATATATTTCTTACTTAATGAGTGTTACTTAATTTCTTACTTAATAAGTGTAATTTAGTTCGGACAGGATTTAAAACATTTATGTTACAAGTACGGTATGTTTATCCAGTGTCCAAAACCAAAGCTTAAACTTTATCCATCACATTCCAACAATCTATTGCTGTAAATGTGTGATCAGATTAAAAATGTAACTACGTAAACCCACTCATTTCTTTGCAAATGTGTCCTACATCTGAAAGAATCACTCACACAGATTAAGAGCTTTAGTTAAATATTTAAAGAGCATGAATGTTGTCTTGAAATTGACTTGAACTTAAAAATTTTTTTTTCAGAAACATATGCACAAATTGCAATCATTATTAATAACATCCTGTACATTTGTTATGGTGGGAAGAGGTGGGTTATAAAATCTCTTCAGTTTTCTTTTAAATAAGAGGACATTGACATGAATATCGACTCATTTTAGCCTAATTGTCAGCAGCTGTTTTTCACCTTAGGTAAACTGCTCGATCCAGGCACTTGTTCATTGTTTGTGTTAATGAATCTAATGGGAAGGAAACACTAATTGGGTTTAGTGCTGCTGTGGCTGAACATTTGTGTGATATATAACAAACGTAGATCTGAAGGGAATGGTCATTATCATTTACAATATGCATCAACCAGTAGCATTTAAACTTTAGTCTGGCCTAGTTGAAATGTGCAGTAAATGGCCAGTGTGTTTGAGTTTACAAACTACAAAATTATAAGCAAGTATTCTGAATATGGGCATTTTTTCCAAAAAAAAAAAAAAAAAAAAAGTTGTATTTTTTCAGTTGACTTTTTACTATTATTAATACACATCATTGACAGGTAAATAGTTTTTAGAAATAGTTAGAAGGTTATAGCTAAAAATAAGCTGATCAGCTATAATGTAATCAGTGATGATATTATTTCAGGTTGAAGCTCACGTACACCGTCTTTCAGTACGGTGGAAATCTCTGACTTATTAATATGAAGAATTTACATTTTGTAAGGTTGAGTATCATATGCCTAGTTTTTACTAAGTTGTACTACTTTATTTGTCAGCCAAATACACTCCCTGTTTAAAGTAGATTATTACATCCAGTAAATGATTGTTCATAACATCACTTTTACTCAACATTTTCATTCGACCGCATAAAACTCTCAGTCCACTGCTGTGGATATGTTTCGCTCAAACGACCCGTGTTTTATCTCATAATGGTGCTTCATATACTGTAGCTTTAAATAGCACTATGGTTTCAGAACATATGAGACAAACTGGTTTTAAACTTCTCTGAAGATGCAGTTTTCAAAAGTTACACACCGTTTTTGGAGTAAGCCACGCTGTATTGTGATTCATTTATGGCGCAGATTTTACTTGAAGCAAATACTGGGGACTGGCAAACTTTTGTTAAATTCTGTCAAGCCAGTTTTGCGTGATGCTGTGACAGAATTGGTTGACAAGACTGGTTTCATGTCCTCCAATGTGTGAAATGGAAAGATGTCACTGAGAGCGAGTTGTGACCAATGTACAGACAAAACCTTTCTTTTATTTATATTTATTTTATTTAAAAATAAATAATAAAAATAAGATTAAGATTCAATTATTTGTCACATGTACCTTATAGCACATTAAAATTGTTTTTTTCATGTAATAGGACGCTGCGATCAGAGCTCACGATCCACCACGATACAGAACCCCTGGAGTAGATAGTGTTAAGGGCCATGCTGAATGGATGAGCAGTGGCAGTTTAGCAGCGCAGAATTGTTTACCCCTGACCTTCTAATCAGAAACCCAAATCATTTAGCATTTAAACCACCACTGCCTTAAAAATCTACTGGACAGTGGGAAAAAATCTTTATTATTATTATTTTTTTTTATTTCAAGGTCTTGAAGTACTTGAGTTTGATTTCACACTAATGCCTTGAAAGTTTTGCTAAACTCCAGTATTTAAAAAAAAAAAAAAAGTAAATAACCAAAGGGGTTGAAAGCAGGATTTAATTTGAAATTAACCTTGGTAACTTGGTTTATAACCAACACCCTCTTTCCACAAGAATAAAATAGTAATTTCCAGAAAGGTTCAATATGCAGAGCACAAAGTGTATTGTATGTTCATCAGCTCCAAATGCATTTTATTATTATTATTATTATTTTATTATCTTAAATGACAAATAAGCTATTTGGAGGATTAAAAGCACATGTCTAGTGCAAAGTCTGTAGTCTGTAGTATCTGTAGTTCCTAAACATTCACAATTGAAAGTCTACACTGTGCTTATTTGAATGGGATAGGGTACATTTTACACCCTGGTGTATGATTATACTTATGTTCAACAGATTTAACTGGCTATGGATTTGATTTTCCTGCAGAACTTAAACCTCAGTTTCCCTGGTTTGTGTTGCAGGCGGATGGTGCTAGAACCCGTCCCTCAGGAGTTCTATGTGTGTTTCCATGACTCAGTGCCGGAGGTGCCTGTGGAGATGGCCTTCAGGCTCTCGTTCGGCCTGGCCGTGTGATTTTATATTCAGGGTTCCTGGATATCCTGAACTGAACATTTGTTAAAATTGCAGGAGTTGGTCATCTGAAAATTTCAACATTTATACCTCAGACTGTTGATTTTTTATTTTTTAAGAGAGAAATACAGCTAACGGGTTTAGGGACCTTGGTGCAAGAGCCTGTATTTCCACTATGGAGCAGTGTGAAGCATTCACTGGTGTGTGAGACAACTGTAATTCTTAGCAGGTAAACTGGACCTGAATGCACCTTTTTAAACACATGACTGTGGAAATCGCTGTTGGTTTGTAGTTACAGCATTAAAACTGACAGTACAGCTATATATGTTTTTTAAATCACTCTGGGCCATAAAAACACTTATTACTTGCCTAACATTTGCACAGGTGTACATGCCGATGGTGTAGTAAGATGCTGATGTCACATTAACCAAAATCAGGGTTTTTTACAAGTGTGGTAAAAACATTTATTTAAAATAAAGCTGTGGAAACAAGTTTAAGTGTAAGAAAAATTACACTGCTTGTTTTATCTCACAAATGAGAATATTATTCTTAATCTTAACTATGAGATATCACTTTCATTGAGACAAATCTGCTTAATATCTTCTCATACATGCAGTAAACAAGATTCCATATAAACTTCCGCTTAAAAGTTTGGGATCGCTTTTATAACTGAAATGAAATGTTGAGCTGATATTAAGATGCGTCTACTACTAATGATTCATAAAACCTTCATAACGTCTCTAATCCGAGGTGCTGTTTATTAATTGGTGATTTTTGAGGCTGGTGACTCTAAATGAACTTCTCCTCTGCAGCAGAGGTAAGTTTTGGTCTTGCTTTCCTCGGAAGGTCTACACGAGAGACAGTTTCATCATGGTACTTGAAGGGTTTTGCAAATGCACTTGACAACACTGTTCTCGCGATAACTATTCCAGAAAGGCTGACCTCCATGTTCTTAAAATAACAACTGACTGTTGATGTTAAATAATTACCTAATTCCATGTGTTATTTCACAGCACCTCAGTATTGGGTTAGAATGTAGGAAATAAATCACTAAACAAAAAGTAAGAAAATTGTAAGCGATCCCAAACGTTTGAGCGGTCGTGCATCTCTTTGTGAGTTTTGTATTGACCGTCCACAGCGCAGATGTGTGAAATAAATACACACAATTGCAATGTCACCTTGTAATAATGTTTAGTTCAGGATTTTTACAAATATGTTGAAAGAAGAAGAAAAAAAGAAAAGAAACTTGCCACACTAAAGCCATGAAACATCACAAAAAAGACAATGAAGCTTACAATACACAATAAATATACTGATTCAGCGTCCATGACATTAATCTAACTTTTTATATGCAAGGCTGTTTGTAATTTGTTTTTGAAATTTGATGCACTCCACTCAGAACACAGCTCTCCTAGCTCTTCCTATATATATATATATATATATATATATATATATATATATATATATATATATATATACACACACACACACACAATTGTGATTTCCCCCACAGGCAGCAGAAGGCTCCTTTACATAAATGTCTGAGTTTCCCCTCATGTTGTAACTGCATGTGCATGATTGATGGAATGGGTTTTGGTATCAGACTTTCATATTTGCAAAACAAACTAGTACATTCATTTTGAAAAGTAAAGCCTGTACTAAAAAAACATAATTTCTGGATTTTGGAGTTTTATATAAAAAAAAAAAAAAAAAAAAAAAAAACAAGAATAAAGTAAAATACATTTGACTCTCTTTCACTCCAAAGAGAGTCCTGCTGTTCCAATAGTGCAAGGTTTGTAAAAGCTACCACCCCACGTCCACATCCTGAGCTCAGGCTGCACTCTCTACAAGCATCAAGTTCTTCTTGTAACAGTCCAGACTGCAGAGTGGAGTTCCCGTTTTGGAGCAAGAATACTTCTTCCGGTTAGAGCAGCCAGCGACACCACAGTTCACTGGAGCAGGAGGAGGTGGGTGTGAAGGGGCAGGAGCCGGAGCGATCACTCCAACCGGGTAGGAGACTGCCGCCCCCTGAGCGTTATCAGAGTACCTCACCATGGGCAGCTGTGCCTGTTTGCCCTTGCGCTCCTTTGCGCTCTTGATTTTGGCCTTGCTGGTCTTGGTGAGCCTCTCGATGGTCTGGTTCTTGTTCTCTTCAGCCTTTTTGGCCGCTTGCAGACGTCTCTTACGGGCTCGTTCCTCCCGCTTCTGCAGCATCTCGGCCGTCAGCTCTTTCTCCTTGTAGCCCATGGGGAGCTCGAATAGAGGCTGGATCTGCTGCTTGTGCAACAGCGCTTTCTATTCACATTAAGGAAACAGAAAATCCTTTCAATTAAAAAAATAATAATAATAATAGGACTGACAGGACTTATATTTTATCTGATTATTTGCCATGCACATCGTTGAGATTAACATTACTGACAAAAGCCTTTGTTAAGATTGCAGAAAATACAGGTACAAGTATAACTGGGAGTCAAGAGAGGAACAATCCTCATAGTTTCTGAATGGGAGGGGCAATACTCTTTATCGCCTGTCAGTCATAATGACACTTGACAATAGGAGACATTTTTATGCTCATGTAAAATCTGAGCTGCAACCAGCAACCAAATGTGGCAGGCTGTCTACTCGTGTGTTGGCCTTCACCTGGCCTGGTTGCAAGCTGTTGTTTATATGATAGAAGAGTGCTGATTAATGAGAGGGGATTAACAGGGAAAAATGCAACAGTCTAACACAGTACCTGTCTGGCAGTCAGAAGTGACTCGTCTATCTCCTTCTTCAGCTCTCCATTATCATCCAGCTCTCCTTTCTCCAGCGCATCAAGCCACTTCTCTTCTTCATCCATGGGGCCTTCCAAAAATGAATCAGTGTCCATATCTGGCAGAGGAGAAGGCTCCAAGTTACTGTCCTCATCTGGAACAGTATGGAAAGATTGTGATTTTAAGACACTCTGCTTATATAATACTTATTCTTTTTATAACACTCACAGGTCATCTGCCAAAGGATGGACTAATTATTAGAAACTGACTTTCTGTATAAACTATTATACATCTCCACAAAAATAATCTGCTGTAGAACATACAATGAAGGGAAAAGTACCTATAAAGACAAAATACCCATAAAGTGAAAGCATTTTCATCTCACACAGCATGAGCAACCCTAAAGACTCACCGAGCCAAGCACGATACTGCTCAATAGGAACTCCCTCTGAGGGCTCATCCTCATCGTCATCTTCCTCATCTTCATCCTCGTCATCAGAGTCGTCGTCATCGTCACTGTCCACGGTTAGAGGAGACATCGCGCGCACAGCCTCTGGTACCACTGTGAAGGTGGGCACGCTACAACAAATGTAATGAAAACACCATATTTACTGATCAGCCATAACAATAACAAATTAACACTGATTAGCAAACTGAGGAAAGGATCATGGGGACCACTGGACAGAACAACCCAGTCGACCTGGCCTCCAAACTACCCTGACCCCAGCCCGATCGAGGGCCCATGGACCGCCAAGCGAAAATTTTGGTCCACACAGGCCCCACCTCATAACCCACAGCACCCAACGGCTCATTCACTAACATCTTGCTGATAGCACAGCACACAAGGTTTTATCCCTCAACTGCTGAATGTTATGTCTGAATTTCATTCTGACTCAAATGAAAGTAAAAAATATATATATAAATACCTCTTTGTGCCCAGTGTTTGCCCTCCTAATTTGATCTTCAGCTTCAGCTGTGGAGGTTTCAGCACAATGCCAGAGTCTGACTCCAGCGCCTCAGATGAGAAGCTGTGGCCATCGTCTCGGTGATGCTTCCTCTTATGCTTCTTGTGCTTTTTGTGCTTCTTCCTGTGGGCACTGTACTCATCATCATCCCCTGAAAAACAAAAACCTAGTAAATAACATTCCAGTGACGTTTTACACGCTATTAACCTGTACATGTTTAACATCCATCATCTCCCAGCATAAAGCTATCAAGCTTAATAAAGCCAAGAAAAATGTTGTGTAGGAATGAAAATCTGAATTCAACAGTAGTACTTGAATAGAAGCTTTAGGAGGAAAACATTATAATGCCTGCATATTGACATAATGTGTCTGACTGATGCATGACTAGTGGAGTGATGCAGCAAGAAGTGTTGCACGCTCAGAGCTTCAGAATTGCAGGTTCGATCCTGAATTCGAGTTACAGATT
Source organism: Clarias macrocephalus (assembly GCA_011419295.1). NCBI lineage: Eukaryota > Metazoa > Chordata > Actinopteri > Siluriformes > Clariidae > Clarias > Clarias macrocephalus. The sequence goes on from JAAGKR010001280.1 coordinate 28,075, forward strand.
CTGTGAAGTTTCACACGTTCTCCCGGTGTACATGCGGGTTCAATCCCAGATAGAAATGCTGTTTTGCTAATATTTATGAATGTATAGTTCATGCGTTCCAAGATGGCAATGGTTATACTCTATATAGACATTTACATTTAGGCATTTGGCAGACGCTCTAATCCAGAGTTACTTACAAAAGTGCTTTATATATAGCACTACTTGATTATTTAAATTATTGTGCGCATGGTGTCCTGCGACAGGCTGGCATCCCATCCAGGCCGTTATTCAGCCTCATGCCCAACATTCCCTGATTTCCTGACTGATAAAACAGTTACTTAAGCCGAATGAATGCATAGATAAATTAACGAATCTCTAGAATTATTATTATGAGAATATATGCTTATTATTATTACTTATTATAAGTACTACTACAGGGTGAAGGGGCATTGGTGGCTCAGAGGTAGATTTCCTCGTCTGCCATGCAGAAGGCCCAGGTTTGTTTCCCAGCCAATGCCCAAACCTCAGGATAAAATGGGAGGGTTGCTTCAGGAAGGGGATCCAGCGTAAAGAAAAGTGTTGTGCGAATTTCATGGTCGGCTGTGGCGACTCTTTGATGGGTTGCAGCCAAAAAACCAACAACAAATACAGGCTGTTGCATTTAAGCACACAAAGTATTTAAAAAGAAAATATGTCAGCACTTGTTTTTTTTTTTTTTTGCTTTTGTTTCTATTTCTTCCACTTGAAAAAAAAAATACTTTAATGCTCTCCCCTGGTCACTATCTTACGTTTTATCTATGCTTGTGTGTGTGTGTGTGTGTGTGTGTGTGTGTGTGTGTGTGTGTGTGTGTTTTAATTCTGTTACATGAGCTCCACCCTAGCCACAAGCATCTACTCAGTGTTCTGCACATGTTTTTGGCTTTGGTTACAGTGCAAATGATGAATTCAGTTCATTTGGATTCAGTAAGTGAGCTTCATGTGTAAACTGGTGAGTCTGCAACACCACCACCAACAACAACAACAACAATAAGAATAAGAATATGAATTAGAATAATAAGAATAATAATACTCACTCACCTACAAGAAACCTGGGGAGGATGATCATGTCCTTCCTCTTTCCCATAGCTGTAGAAAGACTCAGCTCATCCACACTGCCATCATGTTTCCTCTTAAACCATTTACTTCTTTGCTAACACTCACTACTGCTTACCAACTGCTCGGTGTTAGCTAGCGCGCTAACCGGGTAAGCGAACAAAAACATGCAGTAATCCCGAAAGTTGAAACTCTTAAAACTAATCACGCTGAAATATAATTCACTTCCATAGACTTTATGCTTTTAATTTCTTTAAAAAAAAAAAAAAAAAGAACTTGCTGAGCTATGTCTTAGCCATAGCACTAAGACTAGCACGCACTCTAACCTTTGCTTCGACTTTACAAGCCACGTCGTTATGCATCATGGGAAATGTAGTCCATCTCTTAAAGATTTCTTCGTGGTTTGAGGCATAGAAAACTACATTACCCATAATCCTTTGCGCCCAAGACCAGAAACGACGCAAGGGCGATTGACTACTGCTGCTGTATTTTCAGATTAGAACATGGTGTGTAGTACTGTGTTTTGAAGTGCACATTTAAGGTATTTAAACTTCTTTAACTGTGGTGTTAATATTTATTTTGTACGTGCTATTTAACATACTATTCGATATGTTAGATTAGATTTATATTTATACACATAATGTGATTAATTGACCCACAGGCATGATCATTCTCTCCACAATAATAATAATAATAATTATTATTATTATTATTAGAGTTGCAGTGATAATTTAATCTAAATATCACATCTGGTAGTGCTAGTTAAATGTAGTTATTGGTTGTTTTCAGTCATCCAGGTGAGATTATCTGGAAGTTGAGTCATATCAACTGTACTTCTGTACTTTCACTACTCTTGGCAGGTCCTTCTGTGTTTTGTTTAAAACAAAGTAGCATCCAGATCCAAAATAAGGATCTGATCATTCTGTATGTCGTCAGAGTGTCAAAACAGCTAAAAAGGATTTTTTGGAAAAAAAATAAAAAAACACATACCAGTTCACTTCAAACCCACAAACACACTAAGACAGAGACTTGTCCACCCCAAAGGCATACTATAAGAAGAGCAATGTAATATATGCGGTTCAGTGTAGTAAAGAGTGTTCAGAGCTCTACGTTAGGAGACAAAATAACGTCTACATGAGAAGATGTATCGACACAGAAAGTGTAAAACCTCGGGGCTTGAATCGGCAGGATACCTTCACCCGAAGGACAAAGAATAAACGATTGAGAATGTACGAATTTTGGACAGAGAGAATAGATGGTTCGAGAGGGTAAAAGAAGCCATCTGTGTGCAAGAGGAAATTCTTCTCCCAACACAGGTGGAGGTCTAAGACAGAACCTGTCTCCTATTTTTCATGCTGCCCTTTCATCCATCTGTTGGAAAATCATCGACCAAGAAATCCACTCAGAGCTCCCTTACTGTCTCTTATTGCTGTTTCTTCTTAACAGCACCCCCCACCCCTAACCCCGCCCACACACACAAACGACTATCCCTCCTACTTTCACCTTTTCCATTGTTCACGTAATGAGCCTTTTCAGACAGGGGAGGATCCCTTGACTTTGTAGCACTCAAATATGAGGAACCAAATAACCTCAGACCGAAAAAGCTACTTGGATGAATAGTGAAACAAGAACAAGAAGGCAGTTGACATGGCTCAACCTCCAGGTAAATACTGGTTGGAGAAAAAGATCACCTTATATTTGAATCGCTGCTAATCCTGTGTCTTTTTCTTCAAGTAAACATGAACTACTCTAGGTTCTTGACGGCTGTGAGTGCAGCCCGGAGGCCATCCCCAATCCGCGTCCTGAGTAAGCCATGCTCCATCAGACACAGACACATGGCTTCACCTGAATACAATAAATCAATGCAAGCTTTTAAATATCTTGATTTAAAGAATCATAAGGTAAAAGTAATCTACAGTAAGATCTTAAACAATCAGGTGGCTTCATGATTTTTATGATTCTCACATGTTATCAAAGCACATGATCTAAGGTGCACCATAGAGTAGTTTCTATAAAATGCCTGGCATGAGATGCAAACTAAACTCAGACATGCATTCTAGACCAGAATTCAGCTTTCCATATTGCTGTATAAGAAAAGCAGTATGGAAGATAAATGAATGATGATTTCAGGTTATTTGTACAAGTATGGACTAAATATAATCGCCTATTGCTCTAGTACTGCTCTGAGGGAAAACCGAAGTAAATGACATAAAAGTCTTGCTCCCTAATTCACGGCTGTCTTTGATCTGTCCAGCGGAGCTGCAGCTGCGCTCTCCCCCCAGCCTGATCTCTCTTGCCGGTGGAGCCCCGAACCCCAACACCTTCCCTTTCCGCTCTGCCACTATTCAGATAAAAAATGGAGAAAAAATCACGTTTGATGAGACAGTGATGAAAAGGGCTTTGCAGTATTCTGCCTCTTCTGGGTAAGTCCTCCTGATCATTATTGCATCTCTTTGACACACTGGTAGACAAATAGGATTTCCTTTAAAATGTAATTACTTAAAAGGTTTGGTATTCCGGTGCACTTAAATGTTGATGTGGTTATAATGTTGTACTTCAGTAGTCATAAAATAAAAATGAAATGAAGTATGCAAAACATTTCATTTCAAGGCTTGAAACGGGTTGTTTAGGCAAAAACTTGAGAAAACATGCAAATGTGGATAATTTTGCCTACTGTAGATTATAGAAAATTGTGATATTAAGAATCATTTTATATTTAAGCTAATGCTCCACTGTTTGTTGATTTGACTTTGTATCTTCAGCATTCCAGAGCTGGTCTCATGGTTGAAGGAGCTGCAGAAGAGGCTACACAATCCTCCCACAGCGGCATTCAGCCCAGAGAGAGGACAGATGGAGCTTTGTGTCACCGCTGGCAGTCAGGAAGGACTGGGCAAAGTACTCAATCTGTCCCATTTACATTAATTCTGCTGTCTGATCTCTAACAGTGTGGATTACATTAGCCTTGAGGTTAAAGCTTTAACTCCAAAGTTAAGATTAAATATCAAATAAGGTTTAATCTTTAGCTTCAAATTTAATATTAAGCCAATGTCCAGTGAATAAGTGTTATGAATGACACACATTGCCTGTAGAAAATGCTACATTATACTGACTTCAATACAGTCTCCCAACCACCTTCGTTAAAGGTTTTTGAGATGCTCATCAGTCCCGGTGATAATGTCCTTCTTGATACTCCAACATACTCAGGAACTCTGGCAGCGGTAACTAATCTTCCCTCAATTTAGTTTTTTCTTTCTGTTTTCATTAACACACTCCACAGCTGAAGTTTTATCCCGTATTCCGCACCCACAGATGCAGCCACTTGGATGTAACATCATAAATGTGCCTAGCGATCAGTATGGAATGATCCCGGAGGCCTTGAGGGACATTCTGGCCAGATGGGATCCTGCAGATGCACAGAAACTGGGTAGCGATGTCCCCCGAGTTCTCTATACCATCCCTAATGGAGGAAATCCTACAGGCGCCTCCATGACTGCTGAGAGGAAACAGAAAGTCTATGAGGTAGTGTTGCCACTCCACAGCTAAGCACTAAAAACAATGTATATCAATGTATAGCCTTTCAAATGGTTCATAACAGCAGCATGGATTGTAGCCCATGCTCCACATACGATTGACAATGTGTTTACAATACTTGTTTGTATGGTAATTTCTTCTGTGAGGCAGTATTTCTTTTAGAAAAAGAGAACACTTTAGGATATGGTGTGTAAAGCCTTCTTTAAATCCTTGAGAGACAAAGGCACCTCCTCTGCCTCCTCTGCAGCCTAGGTCTGGCTTGTTGGCCAGGAGAGCCCTCAGAAAGCAGTACAGGCCACCTTTATGCCACCTGTGCAGCTGACGGACAGAAACTGATCTAGCTTTTGTCAAGGGCTCTCAGAGAGATGGTACAGCCACTCCTGGAATTCAGCTATGGTTGTGATGGTAGAAAGAAGGATTTCCTCCTTGAGGGTCTTGTAATCTTCTGGGTTCTTGGGAGAGAGAGTGTAATAGGCCAGTTTTTGTCCATTGCAGTCTTCTCAGATGTTTGCAAAAAACCCTCCACACTGTCCTTATCTGTGAGTTTGGGCAGAAGTCAATGGGCTTCAAGAGGTACAGTGGGTACGGAAAGTATTCAGACCCCCTTAAATTTTTCACTCGCTGTTATATTGCAGCCATTTGTTAAAATCATTTAAGTTCATTTTTTTCCTCATTAATGTACACACAGCACCCCATATTGACAGAAAAACACAGAATTGTTGACATTTTATTAGAAAAGAAAAACTGAAATATCACATGGTCCTAAGTATTCAGACCCTTTGCTGTGACACTCATTCATTTAACTCAGGTGCTGTCCATTTCTTCTGATCATCCTTGAGATGGTGCTACACCTTCATTTGAGTCCAGCTGTGGTTGACTATACTGATTGGACTTGATTAGACCTTACAGCTCACAGTGCATGTCAGAGCAAATGAGAATCATGAGGTCAAAGGAACTGCCTGAAGAACTCCGAGACAGAATTGTGGCATGGCACAGATCTGGCCAAGGTTACAAAAAAACTTCTGCTGCACTTAAGGTTCCTAAGAGCACAGTGGCCTCCATAATCCTTAAATGGAAGAGGTTTGGGATGACCAGAACCCTTCCTAGAGCTGGCCGTCCAGCCAAACTGATCTATCAGGTAGAGAAGAGCCTTGGTGAGGGAGGTAAAAAGAACACAAAGATCACTGTGGCTGAGCTCCAGAGATGAAGTTGGGAGATGGGAAGTTGTAGAAAGTCAACCATCACTGCAGCCCTCCACCAGTCGGGGCTTTATGGCAGAGTGACTAGATGGAAGCCTCTCCTCAGTGCAAGACACATGAAAGCCCGCATGGAGTTTTCTAAAAAAAACACCTGAAGGACACCAAGATGGTGAGAAATAAGATTCTCTGGTCTGATGAGATCAAGATAGAACTTTTTGGCCTTAATTCTAAGTGCTATGTGTGGAGAAAACCAGGCACTGCTCATCACCTGTCCAATACAGTCCCTACAGTGAAGCATGGTGGTGGCAGCATCATGCTGTGGGAGTGTTTTCCAGCTGCAGGGACAGGACTACTGGTTGCAATCGAGGGAAAGATGAATGCAACCAAATACAGGGATATCCTGGACAAAAACTTTCTCCAGAGTCCTTAGGACCTCAGACTGGGCCGAAGGAGTGGCTTCACAACAACTCTGTGACTGTTCTTGAATGGCCCAACCAGAGCCCTGACATAAACCCAATTTAGCATCTCTGGAGAGACCTGAAAATGGCTGTCCACCAACGTTTACCATCCAACCTGACAGAACTGGAGAGGATCTGTAAGGAGGAATGGCAGAGGATCCCCAAATCCAGGTGTGAAAAACTTGTTGCATCTTTCCTAAAAAGACTCATGGCTGTATTAGATCAAAAGGGCGCTTCTAATAAATACTGAGCAAAGGGTCTGAACACTTAGGACCATGTGATATTTCAGTTTTTCTTTTTTAATAAATCTGCAAAAATGTCACCAATTCTGTGTTTTTCTGTCAATATGGGGTGCTGTGTGTACATTAATGAGGAAAAAAATGAACTTAAATGAATTTAGCAAATGGCTGCAATATTATATTATATATATATATATATATATATATATATATATATATATATATTATATATATATATATTATATATATTATATATATTATATCCGTTCCCACTGCACAGCCATCTAGCTGATTTCAAGATTTATTTATTTTTGCCACCATTTGTTGTTGTAAAAAGTCTGCATGAGTTGCTACATGTCTCGAAAAAGCTGTGTTCAGGCTAGCATTCTTCTGGAGCCATTTGCTCCAGCATTCTTCAAGTGGAACAAATGCCTGCCAGGTGGACAAACGACATACAGATCAAGTCATAAGTAGGAAACATGGAGTGTTCTGTTATATACAGTACATAAAATCGCAGGTCATGGGGTGTGAGGAATGAGGAATCGCGGGTGTTCTGCGGTAATGTTGGTACAACCAGTTCTGTGGACATGGTAAAGTGCTCAGGATGGCAATGTTCAATGGCCCCGGCGAGAAGTAGAGGTGGAGCAAGGCTTGTAATCGAGGTGAACAGCTGGGAATGTTAGGGCTGTGTAACTGGACCAGGGGGGCAGTTGCTACACATGCTAAGCAATGATCTGAATGTATAGACATGATTTTACAAAGTTACAAAGAACAACAATGTTTAAAACAATAATGAGTTAGTTAAAGTGTAAATAATGCATTTTCTCCTACTCTGGTGGTGTTAACTGTAGAGAATCTGATTATTTACAGATTTATTTAGCGGCAGATTTTCCCACATACTGTGTTGTGAGAATGGATAATCTCCTGTGAAAATCAAATGAGATAATTGCACACATACTCTGAACAGGAACAGTTACTCCAGGAATAGGTTTCATTATACATAGATTTAGTTTTTAGTTTAGGATTAAATATTAATACAGAAGACATTGAAATTATGTCATAATATAGAATCAGTCAACAAAGTAGTCAACAAAAATGTGTTAAATAAATAACACAAGAATGTGTTTTATATTTTCAGTGCTTTATAGTAGCCAACTTTTGCTTTGATCATGTTATTGAGATTTTCCGTATTAAATGACCTTCATCTCTTGAAGTAATGATGGACTGTTTTTTTTTATTTTTTACTTTACTTAACTGAGTGTTTCTTGCCATAACATGGATTTGTACAGTAGTTGTAATAGTACTAATAGGGCTTTTGACTCTGTACCCACCCTTCCCCTGCACAAGACAACTGATGGTCTAAAGCACATTGAAAAGACAAGAAATGTCACTTAGGAACTGAAAACTGAAAACCATTCCATATGACTACCTCAGAAATCTGATGACGGGATGCCATAAATGTGCCAAGCTGTCATCAAAACTAAATGTGGCTACTTTGGACATTCTACAATATAAAATATATTTTCTGTTGTTTACCACTTTTTGTTTGCTATAGAATTCCATAAATGCCTTTTCATAATTCGGATGTCTTCAGTATCCATTTAAAAACAATAATAAATCATAAGAAAGAAAAATTACTGAAGCAGAAGTTGTGTCTAAACTTTTGACTGGTAGTGTACATACTCAGCAATGCTCAAGAAACAACAGGTGACTTACAGGTGATTTACTATTTCTGTGGAATATATGGACGTTGAATTTGTAGACACTTTTTCTAAGAACAATCAACATCTAAGGGAAATTATGGCTTTAACTTTATAATCTGCTCAGAGAGTTTACAGACTGTGTGTGTTCGTGTGCATGTGTGTGTATTTGTTTGCACATGTCTTCTATTTCTACAGCTGGCACAGAGTTATGATTTCCTGATTATCGAGGATGACCCGTACTACTTCCTACAGTTTCAGAAGGTACTGATTGATTTATTGGGCAGTTTAAATTATTTGTATATGGTTAGACTTTAACACATTAGTGCATTTATCTACACAAGCTGATAACCTTTAGTGTTTGACAGATAAGACCGTTGCCACCGTTTAAGAGCCAGATAGAGCGCAGTGTGTTGTTTCCTTCCTCAGCCCTGGGCTCCTACGTTTCTCTCTATGGATGTTGATGGGCGAGTGATACGAACTGACTCTTTTTCCAAGATCCTGTCTTCAGGGTAAGTGTGTGCGCATGTGTGCGTGAATGTCTACAGTATGCGTTTGAAAGAGAGAGAAAAACGGTCCATATTGTTTCACACTCCAAGTTACTGTGCTTTATAGACTTATAAACACCAGCAGCTCCATATTTGGGCAGATCTCGGTTTCATTCTGATTAAATTATCCACAAAAAAACAGGAGCATTGTACAGTCCATGGCTCAGTGCCGAACACACTTGGCCTGGACATTGAGTTTGTGTTAAATTATTAGTAAGCAGTGTTTTTCCTGTGTTATCACTAGGTTTGGATGGAACAGAAGTTGTATAAATGGAAATGAGAGAAAGAATAGGAGATGAGAGGAGGGAGAGGTTTTATATATGAAAGAGAGATATTTCTCGGAAGACCTGATACAAAGGAGCTGAATGTATGGTATCAGCGACCTATATCATTTAATAAAAACTCTGATTCATGTTCTTGGCTAACAGAAACCCACATTAATACATTCTTGTGCTGCTGCATCCATTCTCTTTTTATTGTGCACAATTCTGTATAAACTTTAGCGACTGGTGTTTGTAAAAAAAAATCTCAGTAATTGTAATATTTAATGTGCAGAAAGCTAAATCAATATGTTGTAGGATTTAGGAAATAATTTTGTAGATCTGAAAGATCCATCACCATCACTGTTAACTCTTTGATAATAGAGGAGATAAAGTGGAGATAAGTCGGTGATGAAATTAGATGCATCATTCTGTTTGGTTATGCAAACACTGTCATTAATAATTATCAATATGCATAAATATTACATGTCAGTATATTACATTTCATCAAATGTTGCATTTAAACTTATCTGTGTGGAATATTTATACATTTATTTAATCTTTATGCGTTCATGTACTTGAGTACACCAAAGCATACAGTAGATGGCAACATTATCTTTGGTATGACCAGTGACTAATCCTGATTAAACACAGACCGGGTATATAAATGTGCTTTCATATTCTCTGTAAATGTTTGCATTTGTGTCATCTGCTCTTTGGCCAGAAGAAGGTGGTTGGAGAAGAGCATGAACAGAACGTCTAAATGAATAGTTATGTTCTAGCTTTGCTACTGTAACTTGTATGCTGTATATGATGAAAATCTAGAACAGTTTATCATTTTAATTTCTTGTATTGTGCAGTAAATCTACAGTTTATATGAAAGTGTGAGAAATGTGTGTATGTGTGTGTTTGCAGGTTGAGGATAGGTTTCGTCACGGGGCCGAAGCCGTTGGTGGACCGTGTTGTACTTCATGTCCAAGCGTCTACCATGCACACCAGCACCTTCACACAGGTCAGATCATCATATACAGTCTATGAACTGCAGTATGACTTTACCAGAAACACAAGTGACAAAGACTGATTGGTTGGTAGCAAGAAAATATGTAACAATAAGCCTAGGAGAAAATAGGAGAGGTGTTCAGGTCATCCAGGACTTTAATTGTGCAGAATAACAGAACACAGGTATGGGAGTAAAAAACCTTTCATTCTACATAATCCTCTACTTCATTAATGCACTTATCCTAGCATTTCACTAGTGCTTGTATACCATCAATGTAGAACGTTTTTTCACTACAGTATGCCAAAGCCATGATCCTCTCAGGAACTCAAAGCCCAAACATTTGTAAATGGCTCGGAGCGAGGTCAGGACTGTATAGAGTATGTGACAGTAACTACCAGCCGAGTTCCAGTAATGTGCAAGCGGTGTTTACTGTGCTTGAAGTCTTCTGAAAATGCCAAGCGGTTTTTTACGCCTTCATGTGAAATGTCCGTCACATGTAAGTTAAGTTAAAGAAGTTTGTACAGTGTTAAAAACAGGTAAGCCTAGGCAGTGCAGAATGTATATATTGTGTATATAATATAACACATTGTGTTAGTGCATGTAATGTCTACAGAAGTCTGTCAGTTCCGATCTTCTGCCTTGGTCATTAGCACTACAGTGGAAAAGAATTCATTCTGGAAGTGGGCTCATATTCCAAAACGCTTGTAAACCAAATAGAATTTTCCCATAAGAAATAATGGAAACTCAAATTATTCGTTCCACAGCCCAAAAAAATAAATACATAAAAATAATTAATACAATATATAAAGTAAAAATTTATCAAATTAACCTGCACTTTACCTTTAAAAAAGTAAAAAATAAATCCTGGCAGATAAGTGCTTTCGTTTGTACGTGCAGGCGCCATGTATTTGTATGTGTGTGTGTGGAATTAGCCCCTTCCCTCGCCTCGTCTTACACAGTAAAACTCCTCCTCCCCCCCCCCACCTCGCTTTTTAAGTTTCACAACAAACACACACACAACGGAATCACTGCTGTAAAGTAAAAAAAAAAAAAAAACAGCACTTTACCTTTGAAAAGAATCGCAACAGAGCTGAGTTTTCTGTGTAGAGCAGAGAGTGTGTGTCTGTATGTCTGTGTGAAGCCGGGGAGGTGGGTGTAAAGGCGAGAGATTGTGTGTGCGTGTGTCGGTGTCAAATTACGCACGCGCACACACATAGGAGACACGCTGAAACAGAGAGGGAGATGTTGATTATACCAGTAAAAGACGAGCACTAAGTCCCATCGGGGAGACGATTACTCACAATTCCGCAGCGCAAGAGAGAGAAAAATCATTGGCTCAGTTGTGATCACATGACGCTCGGTGTTAAAACTAGAAGCGCATGCGTGATACATGATACTCCGCACTCATAAACCAAGTCTTACTCGTTTTTCGAGTCAAAATTTATTAAAAATCTTTGCTCAACTTATGGAACACTCGTAAACCGTGTTACTCATAACATCACTGTATTGCATTTGGGAAGAAGCTGTTTTGATCTTAATTGACTGCAGCTGCTTAATAGAGGGTAAATTATTGCAGACAAAAGCACATGTTTGGTCTCTAAATTTTTTATTAGCACAAATACAACCACACAGCATGCTTTCCATTGCCTGTTTGTGCAATAAATGGGTTCAAGTGAGCACAAACCCACTTCCTGTTCAGATAATAATATACAGATCTGTTAAACAGTGTATGGTAAAGCCCCAGCAAAGTGTGTACAGTTACAAACTGTTTCATCAGTCTGATATTTGTTGTATATACAGTGTGTGTGTATTTGTTTGATATGGTTAAGCTCACATCTGATCATCCCATCTGGTTAGAGTAAGACTAAATTGCACTGAAGATTCTGTTTCCACAATCTGGAAGAAAAAAAACAACAACTTGATTTTATATTGTTAAGTAATCAATATTGACATCATTAATGTGTCCAGTGAGTAAGGTATAGTAATGAAGTGTAAGTAATAAAGATATTTAAAAAAAGGAAATAAATCTGATGGTAACAGTTGTGTGCATTATTATATTCTGTGCATAAGATATTATTCAAACATTTTATATAATAATATAGATACTAATAATATCAACATATTAGAAGTGTATTCTTTATTTTTATTCTCTTCCAGTCTTTGAATAATACATTTCTGTGGTTGTTATTTAGATGAAATAAGTTAATGAGATTATGTGGTTCAGAGAAGATCTCTGCTGTTTTCTCTCATCTTTGCCTCTCTCCTCTCTTCCCTGCAGCTCATGGTGTCTCAGCTCCTGCATGTTTGGGGACAGGAGGGTTTCCTGAAGCACACTGATGAGTGAGTCTGAAAGCAGCTGGACTGGTTTAACCCATATTATGAACTCACCACACATATAACGCGAGGGAGCGGCCTGACGGTTCTGTGTGCCAGGCTGGGCGGCGCTGGTCTATAGTCAGCAGTTCACACTGTACTGTACATTCAGAGCCAAACCCTTCTCCTGGAAATATTTGTTTACCTGAACTGTTCCAATTTTAACCTGCACTACAGAAAATAATTGACTTTGTTGTCAACTCTTAGTGTTTGCTGTAAAAGCAGCAGTAAGTACTGTATATGCTGTACATTTTTGTATTGGCTGTGGCTTAAAAAGGCCAAAAAGATTTTTTTTTTTCCCCTCTAATGTGGCCACATATGAGAAGATCTCCTTCCCTTACTTGTTGCTTGGTTCCACTTTTCTAAGGCATGGCATGGCTTAGAAGTAACTCATTTATATAGATACAGAAATTGGTATAGGGTTAAAAAAAATTGTTTTTGAGGTATAAAAATGTAATCTTAGAACTATTTCAGCTGGAGCATAAACAGAAACACACACACACACACACTTGGGGAGCTCAGAGACTGGTATTAACTTGTTAAAGAAATAATAATATAATATAGTTGCAAGCAACAATGAGTGCGCCCAAGCACCCTACGCCATCGCCACCCGGATGTGCAACAAAGACATTGCAGTACCAGTACCATTATGACATAATTACAGAATTGGGGGGATTTTATGTTTAGATCTCTAAAAAGCCCCAGATGCTGGAAAAAAGCATCACATTATGATGTCATTCAATGTGATGTCCCACCTAAAGTTATTAACCACTTTTTAGCATACATTTAAGGCAGTGTCACAGCTGACCCATTTGAGATATCAAACATCCCTCCGCAATTCTGCATCGTCAATGTATTGAGATCGTATAGGCCCGGTTTGGTGGCAATCGTATGAACCCCCTAGGAGGAGTACATCAAATTCCATTGAATGAATTTTGCAAACAAAATAACTTCCTGTTGAGTAGAACCCTTAAATTTGTTCAGGTCAATGAGCACTATATGTGTAACAGGTTTCGTGTACATTTGTGCAAGTGTGTATGAGCTATACAGCAAAATCTCGTGTGAGATCTCGTGTCTCTCGGGGCCCAGACTCTCAGACTTCCTAGTGGCAACAAATTCCAACCTGTCTAAGAATCTCCATGAATTTTGAGCATGTTAAGACCCCAAAAAATCCCAGAATCACATAGGGAAGACATAGAAGACATAGGGCTGAGGTCATGGTGCTTGGGCCCTAAATATGGGACCTTTAAAGTTGAAGTTGTGATGTACATGTCTTTGTATTTCTTAGTGTGGTGGAGTTTTATCTAGCCCAGAGGAACGCCATGATTTCTTCAGCAGACAAGTGGCTCAAAGGTGTGTTTCAGTCTCATGTTAGACAGAACAGCATATCACTTAGCATTATGAATACAAAATATCAAACTTTTGATAAATAAATCATGCAGCAATTGTAGTTATATATTTTATGGCTTCTTTCTTTTAGTGTTTGCTGTGTTTTAGCCTACTATTAGTGTTTACATAATAACTGGCTGTTGTCTTTAGAGGGTTTTTATGAATTGAAAGAAATTGATTCTCTCTTGTGTGTAGATGTAGCAGAGTGGCATGCACCAGGAGCCGGCATGTTCCTGTGGATTAAACTAAAGGGAATTAAAGATACACATAAGCTAATAATGGAAAAAGCACTGGAGAAAGAGGTAAGCGCATGCATACATACATACATACATACACACACATACACACCCTCTTTGGTTCATGTAGAAAGTAACACACAGTAAAGTGAGCCTTTCTGTTGCTGCTGTTTTTTCCATGAAAATGACCTTCTAATGACCTACAATGAAACTCTTTCAGCTGTTCTGCATTGCTAGATGATAGTGTTTGGCTGAACTTGCTATAATTAAATGAACTGGATTGCCAAGTCATATGAAAATTCCTTCTTGATATAGTTACATTTGCAATAGTGTTTTTCATTCTTCGATACAAAAGCAGTCCTCTTTGAAAGTCTACAATTTGAAGGGGTACAGCACCGATTTACTGATCGGAAGATTGACGGTTGATCCCCAGCTCCACCAGGTTGCCAATATTGGGCCCTTGAGCAAGGCCCTCAATCCTATCTGCTCTAACCACATCCACTGTATCATGGCTTATCTTGTGTCCTGACCCCAGTTAGCGCTGAGATACGAGAAGAAGGATTACACGTAATTGTAATTACGCTGTAATGTATATGTGACAAATAAAGGTTTAATTTAACTTATCTCTAGGTGCTGCTCGTGCCTGGAGGAGTGTTTAATATTCACAGCTCCGAGCCATGTCCATATGTGAGGGCGGCCTTCTCTTTGTCCACACCGCAGCAGATTGATGAGGTGAAATACACCGTCTCAGGCGTACACTCATGTAGAATACACTCAGCTCTCACACACATCCCCTGACATGTTTTGTAGCAGTAATGGGATCGGTTTCAATTTTGTCTTTTGATTGCTGGATACTTTGTTTGCTTTATTTTATGGGAGTTCCAATAATTCTAGAAGTCACTATATAGAGGCAACTTTAACGTTTGATTGTATTTTTTTCAACAGGCTTTCAAGAGGCTCTCAGTTCTTATCAAGGAGGCTTTGTGAAATTGTTTTTCCTAACAAGTATGAAGTATTCTGTGTGTTCAGTGATATGTTTGCATAGAGACGATGTATAATGATGTTGTTGCTGCTGAGGGTCGAAGTTCTCTCCACTTTTTTCTTCCATTATCATTTAAAATTAAATTTATGATTTATAGATACATGTTGGTTTTTATGTTAACTATGGTTAAAAATTTTAAAACGACCAGTGAAACTTCAACAAACTCGGTTAATACACTATATGACCTGTGTTTGTTTAACAGTCAATTTTAATAGAAACTGTAAACAAATGAAATAATAATATTTTTACATGTGAATGATGCAAAACAAGTGCAGGTGCTCAGAGATGTAATAAATTTGTCTCCCTTGAATTATTTCATTTTCATCTTGTGTCAGTTCTAAATAAAACACACTACACTGTAGGTACAGTAAAAGCTTCAATTCCACTTTATTGCCTTTTTATTTTCTACTTTTTCTAAATTTTCTATATCTAATTTTTCCATGTGTTGTAAATCTGACACAGGTCACATTTAAAACAGAATAGTGCTTTTCTTAAAATGGATTTCCTCCTGAATTTAAAGTAAAGTCGAATAGAAGTCAAGAATAAGTATGTCCTGAATTATGATTTATCTGTTCACACTGACTTCACATTGCCACATATGAGACTTCAGTTCCACAGATGAAAGTGGCTGAAATCTGAATTGTAAGTTTCACATAAAACATGACTTTTCCTATTTACACCTTTCTGTGCTACATATAAGACCATTCCCATATGCAGTGTAAACACTAACACACCTTTCTTTTACTGTAATATAATTTGTACTGTACAGTATCTCTCGCTCCTGTATCTATTCTCCCGGCCAGATTAATGTAAGGCTTTTTTCAATTTTCCAGTGATACACTTCCGTACATACTTCCATATACACTTACTGTCCATTGATACATGGAAGGATTGTGTTCAGAACTTGGCTAAAATGAGTTACACATAGATTGTTCACTTAAACTTATGCATAGATCGTCACCGCTTATTCATATCTATTGTAGACTGTAGATCACATAAAGGCCTTAAACATAGACCTAATCACACAAAAAGGCATGAAGCAGAATGAAGTGCTGAACACAATTATTTTATGTCAAAGCTTTCTTGGTGCTAAAGAATGACTGCACACGTTCACTGCATTGTTTAACAGAATCCTAGAACGTTTCTGGTTTATTATATCGGGTACTCAAGTCATTCATGATAGGAGCAGCAACTAAAATGTTCAGGGCAGGAGAACATTCATCACACCCAGTATTGTTTCCTATTCCCATGTATCATTTAGAAGAAGGTTGGCTAGATAGACTGCATTTTTTTACTTGCTCTTTGGTACAGCAGTTTACTCTGTCCAGAATGACTCACTGTGTTTAACACTGGGACATTTTGGATTATTGCGTTTCACACTGTATAAGTAAGTACATAAGTATGAAGGATGTGATATAATAGGACAGGGTCGATAGTTTTAGGTAAATAATAGAAGACAGGGTGGTATGGTGGGGTTGGACATAAAGCAGAGTTACTAACATTGATAGTTTGTCTGTAACAGCACATTTTGAAATGTTTCATTAATTTTATATCACAGCAATTTACCAATGGATGCATTTATTAAAAGTTGTATTCATTTATGTACATGTAATATTGTGAAAGACCTGTCAAACAAGCTGGTAGATTTCGTATCATCATCACTCAGCTATAAAGAACCAAGGAAACAGAAAGTACATAGTGTGAATCATGAAGACTTTGCATGGTGGAAAACAAACCTAGATTTATATAAAGAATGGAGACTCCTTTATATAAATTATGCATAAACATCTCAGAAAACTTTACCTCATCAACAAGTCGATGCTTTCTTTCTTTTAATCTATTTAGATTAAGTGGATCGTCCGCCGTCCTTAATACTGCTATTTGGATTATAACTAGCACATTTCAATAATCCTTTTAATTACAACTTGAACTAGTGTACATTAATCAACACCTTTCTGATCAATCAGATTGGAGACTCCAACAGTGCTGACAGGAGAGATAACAATAAAATCTAGGCTGAATTTTATCACATACAAGATGTGAGATAGTCATTATATAGTTATGACCTATTAATAGTTTGATTTAAAAGAAAGGAGTATTTTAGTGTATTTCAAAATTCCTAGTTATTTGTCTCGGTGGCGGTACACTCTCAGGTTATTTCCTTCTAGGCATGCTCTCAAAGGAAACAAATTGTAGTCATAATATTGGATAAAATTTTTGGTCCATTCGTTATATGAATATATAGATCATAGTATAGATCATAATCTTTAGATCATAATATATGTGTGTCTTTTTACTTCCTACACATCTGTGTGATATACTACACGTGGTTGTGTTATGAAATTGCCAAACACTGAATGAGACATGAGACTTCTACAGTTCGTCAGCTTAAACTGCCCATTGAGATTTTTATTTCAAAAATACAATATAATAATATTGTCAACTGTGGCATGTGGCCATGAGCACACACTGATTACTTCAAGTTTGTTTTTAGCCCTGATTTTCCACACCTAATTGGATTAATCAAGGCCTTTAGTAACATTTAAATATAGGGTGTGTGTATAAACTATAAGGTGTTAAAGGTGTAGGGATGAGGTGCTGTAGAGTTCCCCTGTGCTTCATGAACTTTAATTACAAAATTATCTTTCATATAGTTCTACTATAGCTAAATCAGACATGAGGTGATCTTGCAAATGCAAACAAATTCAAACAGCAAACTAGTACAAATTGTAGTCATAATATTGGATAAAAATTTTGGTCCATTCATTATATGAATATATAGGTCATAATCTTTAGATCAATCAGTTAGAAGGACAATTATGCAATATTTCAGGTACATAAAACAGATTTGGTAAGTTCTACTAGACTAGCGAGGTATAAGATGAAAGGTTTATGAATCAAAATAATTCCGCATAAAAATGGGTGCAAGGGTTTTAGAAAAAGACGTGCCATGACACGCAATGACGTTATATAGAAGGCTGGAGTCTAAACGCCTCTGGGCTGCCTATATCAGTGTACTACATAGGGCATGACGTAGTTGCTTCTACGTCTATTGTAGTGCACTAGTTTATCCAGTAGGTGTCTGTTTGGGACACAGCTCTAAGGTAGCTTGTTTGTTGAATGCCAGTGTTGATTTGGCAAAGAGAGAGAGAGAGGATTTTTAAAGATGGACACTGCAAACTGTCGGCCTGTTTAAAAACACAAACAATGCGGTGAGTAAATAATGTGATACAAAAGGAATTAAGGCAAGTATTAACTTTAGCCGTTTAAAAAACACCGTTAGAGCCTGAACGCACTCTTTGTTTTATTTGCATTTATTAAATATATATATTTAAATGTCTCATTTACACATCATAATCATGTAATGACGTAAGTCTGTTAAAATCCGTCGATGCTATTAAGGCGATGTTTATGTTTAGACACATTATCTTGCTGTGTAAACACCGGCGGTGGTGAATCTAGCGGTTTTGCAGAGCGCGAGCTGTAAAACGGACAATCCTGCTTTCAGCTCTCCTCCTCCTGTATCAGCTGACTGACTAGCCTAGGCTAAACCCATTTCATTCATTAAACACTGTCTCGGTTTTTTTCGACATTTCTAAGCTTATGTTAGTTTGAATACAAATATTAATGTGTGGAGTGACAATATTCTCTGAGAGAGGTAGAAAAGCCAATGTAGAGCTCAGTTATCTGTTAGCTAGCTACACCGGATTAGCATTGCTAACCTATAGCACAATACCACTCAGTAATGGGGTCAGGGTGAACCCTGCTGCTATTCTGTGAAGAACATTTAATAAATGCTTTTGAATTTAGTTTTTCCTTCCAAGCATGATTTTCTTTACTAAGGTACATAAATAAATAAGCAGGACTATACAGTTATCTATATTTTATATATTAATATTCAGTTTTTATCTCATGTCTACCCATTTTTTTTTTAATTCCAAGTATTTATTCTTATTTAAAGAGTTTGTGACTTTGGTCAACTTGAAGTTGTTCATAAGTGCTCTATAAATAAATGATTGATTGACTGATACACATATCTGTAAAAACAAGAGAAGTGAAACCCCTTAAAGCTCACAGAATTTTAGCCATCTTTTGTTTCGCGTTTTTTATGCATGTATTTATTTTTAACATGCACAGTGTAGGGCTCAGGATATGGAGACACATCTTTTTTTTTTTTTTTTTTTTTTGCACAACCTAAGCAATATGATGAACTGAATTTTATTTTATTTTAACCAACTATACAAACATGACTGAGCAAAAAATAAATAAATAATGGGTCACATCAACAAAGAAATAGCACAGGTACACATGATCATTTGTTTTTGTGATTTGTTTCTGTCGTTTCTATGTCATTCCCATATTCTGGTAATATTTACACATAATAAAAGTAATGATTACTCTCATTCTACCTGACATATTTGAAAACCCAAATGCAAAAATGAGCAAAATGTCTGAAGCCTCACTTTTAACATTCACTGACAAGGCTCCCATTTAAGCACTTGTTTTTAATTGTCATTGACCTATGCTATTAAAGGTTTAACCAAACGCAATGTTTTTCCTGTTTTGCAGAGAAAGTGCTGAGGATCAGAGTCTCTGCATCTCCTCCTCTTCCTCCTCACCATCATTGCCGCCTGCAGACATCCTGTGACTTTTGAACATGAACACATGATTGTTGTGACCAGGCCAGTGAAAATGAAGGGTGCAGACGGAGCTGTGTTGGTTTATTTGTTGTGTGTTCTGAGCTTGGCCTCTGAGGTTTCACTAGCTGATATAAACGGCACACAGACAACAGGGGAAGTGGAGGACGGTAAGACGCCCGTGGTGCACTCCGCGGTGAGTCAGATCATCGCCCGCGAGGGGACCTGTGTCCTGATCGACTGCAACGTCACCGGAGAGCCTTTTCCCAGGGTGCAGTGGTTCAACTCACACGGACACCTCTTGGACACGGAGGCAAGCGGTAGGTTGAGGAATTTTGTGGAGTCCTTTGTAAATCACAAAACCCTATACACAAAACTCAACCACTTCAACATCATAAGAAAGCGAAACATGCTGATTGGATCAGTAATGATCATGGCCATAATCTTTTCTGCTTTATGAGTCACATCACTTCCTTATGAGATCCTTAATAGTTTGTGTTGAATAAAGACCAATTTATATTATTATATTATATATAATATACATATATTTTTCTACATGGCTGAAAAATCCTATACTGAGGTGTTTTATGTCTCACCACAATGATTTGCCAACAGTTACAATATTTTATTTTATAAAAAATAAAAATCAGGTAATTCATTGGTAATTAATGTAATCTTAATTAATTTAATGTTTTTAATTATTTAGACATTTTCTTGTTACAAAACACTAGCACAATGTCTCTTTTCTTTTAAAAACATCAGTTTAGTGCTTTAGTCTCTTGCTGTGAAGCGCCATCAGTGTGAAAGTATGTGTGTAGGGTGAGACCAACATGCTCATGCTTGTTCTTAACGATATAAACAGAGCTATTAAGTTAGAAATAAACAGCCCTGCTCATTTCACCCACACTTTATTAATGAGTGACTCGAAGTAGCATTGGTTTGGTGGAACAGCAGTGAGATTTGTCCTCTGTGATCTGTGTGTAGAGTTTGTTCCTCAACTGCTTTGTCCAACTTTGGTGTATCAACTCTGTCTGAACCTACCTTAGAGAAGTTACTAAGAGCACAGTGTACAGTACAGTACGTTGTTGTGAGAGTTTACTGCACTCGACCTAGAACAAACCGACTCTTATATTATAACGAACCAGATGTGTAACACTTTGCTCATTTTTTCTGGATGTGGATTTTTTTTCTTTATGTAATGCGTGCCATTCATCCCACCTTTTAGCTCTTGGCTATGTAGTCCTAATTTCACTGTTTGATCACAGTTACACACAATGTAATGCTGTATGTTGTATACTTATAATTCAGACTGCTAAACATTATCACGTTTCTAAGGCATATATTTGTTATGCGGCAGTTTGGACATTTTCGTTTTATCAGGGGTCTGTTGATGAAGATTAAAAGTGCTGCATTTCAGCACAAGTGCATAATGCATTAATGAAAAGCTACTTGCTACAACTTGAGGCTTTTGTTTTGAGGTCAGGCTAAATGAACTGTACCATCAGTGCTAACGCTGCACTGTCTGTTCTGTGCTATAAAAGGAAAGAGTTATGGATTCGGAGCACACCAAACCTCTGAGCAAGCACAACCATAATCTCAAACTGTGCTTATTTTAGATAGGCTTTTAGGTTAAAAGTAAATAATTAAAAAAGAGGCAGGTTGAATTTGTCCTCATTCTGTGTCATTCTTTATCTACTTAAAAATGTACATACAGTATAGATAATAATCTATTTAATGAGAAGCAAAGGTTCTAGGGAACATGGCGAATAGGAAGACTGTATTTATATTATTCAACTTTCTTGGTTGGTCAGTAAAACACTAAAGGTAAAACAAATAGGTAAACCTACTAATAAACACCTAAAACCTGCTGGACCTGATTTTGACTAGTGATCTTGATAAGTGATCAATAAGAGCGCCATGTAGTGGTTGTTGGTGTAAAAACTGAGAATGGTATCACAGGATGAATCTGTGAAAGCTAAAATGCACAGATTTTTATAGTTTGTTTTCCAAAACCATGTTTTATGATTATAAATGAGTTTTCCCTCACTAAAAGACATTAATCTAAAACCCAAAGTTCTTTACTTTAACCTACACTATTCCTGCAGCTGAGTAACCTCCAAAGTTAACCCAAATAACTCTCAATGTTTCCATGATTATAATCTGATTAGATTTCACTTTTAAAAAGCCATGGAAGAGAGGATGAATATTTTTCATACACGGTTTATAATTTTATGATGGAGTAATCACTTATTGTTCATACTTTAATGTTGTTCTTGTGGACACGTTATGCATTCATCTGATTAAAATGTGGTCATTGTAATTGCTCGCAAAAAAAAAAGACCTCACAAGGCCTTCTGCCATACCGCCACAGAGAGATGATGAGCAACAAAATCTCTGCATGCTTTCCAAGAGAGAGTGCTAGACCTTACATTTTATTTTCAGTTTTGACTAATCTTAATGCTTGACCTTGTTCACTGCTTTTTATTTTTTTAATAGCTCAACCACTTAGACGAACCTCTGTTCGAGTAGAAAAAAAATCTAATCTTAAACAGACAGTGAGGAAGATTTGCTGCACTGACTCATTTAGACGTTCTCTGAGATACTGCCCTAAAAATACCACATAGTGGCATGTTGAAGACTGTGGTGCAACTTATAACAGCTAGTATGAGTTACAAGATTATATAAATGAGCAGTGACCTGACACAATTAGTCTCTTCGCCATTTTGTCTTAAATTTAAGTTTGATAAAGAAAATGTTAATAACCTTCAAGTAGCTGTACATCTCCTAGCTGATGGCTATTAACTCAAATCAAATTAAGATTTTATTTGTCACAAACACAGTCATACATAAGAGTTTTCAATCAGAATATAAAGTATAAAATAAGAGGAAAATTGTACAAATTAGAAATATAGAAAAACAAGTAAATTTACATTATGTACAAATAATAAACTAAAACAAAATAGAATTGAAATGGAATATAGAATCCATGTGCAGAAATTCAAAGTTCCATGGTGTGCAAAATGTGCATTAATGTATAATATGCGTTGTGATGGGTAGCAAGGCTGTTTTGTGTGAGAAAGCAGATCAGTGTGCTGAGTCCTATGTGGTGTTGATTGAGAGTCCGTATAGTCTGTGGGAATGCTTAATTGACTATTCCTTTTTTTCTTTAAAAAACTGTTTGAAAACTATCAAATGGATTTAAAGAGTTGAATATACCCTCTGCTAACCTTGTGCTCTTACTCTGACACTCACAGAGGGAAAATGGTGGATTCTGGAGAATGGAGTCCTCAACATCACCAGCATCACCTTTGCAGACCGCGGCAAATACACCTGCATGGCGTCAAACGTTCATGGCGTGGCCAACTGCACAGTCACTGTACGTGTGGTCTTCACCAACGGAGATATGGGCGTGTACTACATGGTGGTGTGTCTGGTGACTTTCACCATCATCATGGTGTTGAACGTGACTCGGCTCTGCATGATGAGCAGCCACCTGAAGAAGACCGAGAAGGCCATCAACGAGTTTTTCCGCACCGAGGGAGCAGAGAAGCTCCAGAAGGCATTCGAGATCGCAAAGCGCATCCCAATCATCACGTCAGCGAAAACGCTGGAGTTGGCCAAAGTCACGCAGTTTAAGACCATGGAGTTCGCACGTTACATCGAGGAGCTGGCGCGCAGCATCCCTCTCCCGCCACTGATCATGAACTGCCGTACTTTCATGGAGGAGATCTTGGAGGTGGTGGGGGTGGAGGAAATGAGGCACACCTTTGTCCGGCAGGCACCCGAAGGACAAGAAGGCACTTCTCGTAACGTTTTCACCATACTGCAAATAAGAGACCGAGCGAGAGACCGGGACAGGAGTGGATCTCCTACAGCAGATTCAGATGACGCTTCGCTACACGAGCAGCCTCAACACATCGCCATTCAGGTCTCGGTCCACCCACCACTCAGCGATGCAGGGTGCAGTGTCGAGGCTCCACCCGCCACAGAGACGGATGCCTGTGCTACTGCTTCTGATCAGGGCAGTGTGGAGGCGGAGCCTGAAGAACAGGAGGTAAAGGTGGAGATGGAGCCAGAGGAAGAAGAAGAAACATCTCAGAAAAGCCAAGTCATCTATGAAAGCCATGTGTAAGGTCCCCTAGTTACAGGATGATTTTCTTGCTATGCATTTCATTATTATTATTAATAATAATAAAACATCAAGAACAATCAATCAGAATAAAACACACAAAATGTTAAAAGTTCACTATTGATCCTTTTGAGAGACTTTTGACGTTTTGTTTTCCCATGATGATTCATGTTGAATGTATTTTGGGAGAATATCATGTCACCACAATCATGTACTGGGTTTTATATTTATTACTCTTGCAGAAACTAGGGCTAATCTTGTACAGAGTCAGATCAATCTACAGGGCTGATCTGGGATTTACATGTAGATTGTGTAGTGATGTATCTAAGGATTTCTAGTGTAGAGTATTCATCGAGACTCTGACTCAGTCAGTTTTTGGTTTAACGCATGAGAAATACATGTTCAGGTCTAAATGTTGTCCACTGGTCAGGACACTGATGACAATGTCCTCTTTCTATATTTATGGGGAAATATTTGCTCTATACTTTGAACTACCACTGTAGTTCTTGTATTATAAAATACTTATTAGTGGTTTTACTTTACTAATTACTACGTTGTTTTTTCCTTTCATTTCAATTACTCCAGTTTTAATTTTCATAAAAAGAAATTGTCAATTTTTGGAATTTTAAATATTTATCCATTAGTTATTACTTTTTTTTTGTAAATCATTATGAAACATGCTGATGCTTCTAAAGTGCTTGGAAACACCTACATTTTGCAACGAAAAAATAGTTTTTAGTAACTTTCAACATGGCCTCAAGCATTTCAATCGTCACACTGCTCATGTGAAGAAAACTTGGAGAGGGACAAGAGAGCATTGTAAATTTCTCCCGTCATCCGGTGCTCTTTAAATTGTTTTTTCCCCCTCTCCTCCCTCTTTTTCTCTAAGGAAATAAAATGCTCCTGGTATGAAACCATCAGGTCTGAGTTTGTGGTCTTGCCTTTGGTGCTGTTTTAATTACAGTTTACAAAATTATTTCAATTAGAACCTCCTAAGTAGGGTGTACACAATGCATGACCTTCACCCCCACAGGTGCCTGTTGAACACCCAGGTTCAGATTTAGCCCTCATCTTTACTGTTATAATAATCTCCACTCTGCTAAAAAGGCTTTTCACTAGCTGTTGGAGCATTGCTGTGGGAATGTGTGCTCATTCAGCTCTTTTAATGGACGTAACATAGGAAATACAATTTGAAAGATGTCACATGGTCTTTTCCCTTATAACTGTAGGGTTTAAAGCCCTGTGGCATATATAACAGCTATATTTGCTTAATTTGATCAAGAAATGTACAGTCTGTGTTCCAGTTCAGTGGGTTTGTAGTCAAGTGCTTTAATTCCAATCTTAACAAACCATGTCTTTATGGAGCTGGGGTTTTCCATCACAGCACTTGTCATGTTGGAAGAATCTTGAGCCTCTACATACATTCCAGCGAAGAGAAATCAAGCAAACAAGACTATTATCATGTAGTTCACTTCACCTTGGAAGTGGTTTTAAAGCTATGGTTAATAATTATTAAACAAAAATAAAAACGCATCAGTACAGATGCTGTGAACGTCCATTTCACAATCCTGCATACTCACAGAGAGAGAGAGCGCGCCCTCTACAGGCATGATGTCGTATCTGCAATATGAACCCCAAACAAAATGTGCGTTCCAAACGGCCTGAAGTGCACTGCGAAGTACATTTCATAGGGTGTTCAGCCATGTTAAGTGTGATTAAAAACCACAAGGAGCGGAAACGTTCACGTTAAAGGGAAGGGAGTGAACAACAGGGGTACACTTCATCGGAAAAGGGAAGTAAAAAATTCCCATCAGTCATTGCGTCTCACTGGAGCGTGAAAAAAATGGAGCTCGAAAAAGGATTTATATATTTATTATCATTATTATTATCGAGGACATCATATTAAAAAGGACACAATAATTACTTTAAAATATATATTTAAGTTAGTATTGTATAGGCTAGTAACTTGTTAAAATAATAATAATTCTCCGTACATCTTTGAGCAATTATTATTAACCGATAATCTATTTACAAGTTATAAACGTTTCAATATCATATGTTTTATAACGGTATCAGGTTTTGTTTCAATAAATATCCAGCATTTAATGTCCGTAGTGTGAAATTTCCACAGTAGCAGCGACAGGTATCCGAGGTGCTCGTGTTACCATGGTAACGCACGGAGGAAGTGACGTCTGCGCTGATGAGTTCGCAGTGTGTTTCCAAATGGTGTCGAGGAGTTTTGTCGAGGGAAGTTCCCTTCACCGCCATTCCCTGCAAACGGAGCAGAGAGTAGGGAGCATCCTGTGAAGTGCACTTCGGAATGGAACGCGGCTAGAGACTCGTTCAGTGACGGTTATTTGGAGCCACGGGTAAGTGGGACAGCTGTACGAGTGTTACTGAACTCAGAATCATATCAGTGTTTATAGTTATACTGCACAATATGTTGGAATATTAGAATATAAATATTTTTTTGTTACAACAATCCCTATAGTGATTTAATCATACCACCACCAAAAATCCCCTGCCTCTGTTCCTGGTTAATGAGAAGGTGAATAATTAATGTTCTGTGGTGTAAAATGTTATTGTATGAAACATATGTTCTCCTACTTGACCTCCAGATTTAAATTTAGATCTGACTTAAAGAAGATCCCTTATCTCTCCGTTTATGCACAGTCACAAGGGTGTCTAGTGTTCATCTGTTTCTTAAGAGCTAAACATGAGTAGGTTTGCATTTTGCAGCAAATGGAAATAATTTAGCTTTTTTTTATCCACCATTTGTTTCTTAAAGGGTAAAAATTGGTAGTCGTCTTTAGCTCATAGCGGTGTTTAAACTTTAATATAATTTAAATACAGAGCTGGGCAAAGCACACACACAAATGTACTTGAGTAAAAGTAGATTCCTTAAGGCAAATATCGCTGAAGTACAAGTAGACGTCCTTCCTTGTCATGTGTACTTGCACCCACCTTCAAATTTTCTCTTGGAAAAGAAGTAAAACAAGGAATCTCATCCATGCCTTACTACTCGATCTCAGGCATATTTCAGCTGAAACATTACACACGTTTTCTACAGTTACTTGCTTGGAATATTAATAAAAATAAACAAAAGAAAAACAATAACCAAAAGGAGTTTGATTAATAGAAACAAACAAACTAACAGTACAATGAAAGCTAAGTGATTTGCCGTAAAAAGAGAGAGAAAAAAAAGTGCATATCGTCGTCAATTCACTACCTCACCAGATTGACGTTAGGGCCCAGGAGGGCACAGTGCACAAGGTCCAGCTCTGTAAAAAGGTTTGGGTTAGTTTTTGATGGCATTTAACTCCACAGCTCTGAGGTCTCCCAGGAGACGAGAAGAAAAGTGCAGAGAGATGAGGGAGACATTTTTTTTCCTATTCTGGTTAAATGTAAGACAGGTGATGGTTAGTGACTCACCTGATGTCACATTGATTTAGAAGCCAATGTCAAATTATAAAAGTAGAAACCCTGCACTACTTTTAAAAGTGTGTGTGTGTGTGTGTGTGTGTGTGTGTGTGTGTGTGAGTACATTTCTTTTTTTAAATTTGCATTAAAGGTGGTTCCTTGTTTCCGGGGACCTAAAAGAAAACAGCAGCAGCACCAGTGAAGAAACAGATGACACTGGGGGAGACCATGCAGCTGCACCATGTGGATATAAAGCATCTCATGGAGGTCAGTGAGACGTATATAACTATATGAGTCATCTCTTTAAAAAAAAAAAACCTTCATCAGAGGAGACAAAAAGGAGACTTTGATAAAACTGCCATCGCAGGGCAGAAGTATACACACACACTCTACAGGACATTTGGAAACACCATTTCGCCTAATTGGACTGTGGGAGGAAACCGGAGTACCCAAAGGAAACCCATCAAGCATGGGGAGAAAAAAGTTACACACCGTTAACCACTCCATCACCGTGCCATCATGATATAGTCCTTTTTTTTTTTTTTTTTTCTACTGAAACACTTGGCATGTGGGCTGTTCTGATCTACAGATATCTGGAATGACAAACTAGCTTTTATGTACAACTGAAGGTTCACTGTGATCCTTGTACAAGTATAATCCATTTTATACACAGATTTCCTCTTCACATGTGCCCAAGCACCTGCATTATGAAAATGACTGTACTCAGCCTTTAGTCTAAACACCTGTTGTTCTTTAGCAGCTGGAGGACAACACTCCTGATCTCTGTAATTTCTCTGGTTCTGTAAAAATAAAATAATAATAAATGAAGAAAGCATACCTGGATCACCAACACGTAGCCATCCAGCACAAGGAGGAGTCGAGCAACACGTAGCAACCTATTCAGCAGGAAGCTCCACTTCTTATTCCACGATTTGGGATGAAACATTGGATGCATCATTGACATATTTAGGGCTGACCTCAGTGTGTGAAAGGTCCTCTTGTTCTTCTAAGGAGTCCCCCCCCCTCCCCCCAAAGCATCTAGGGCTTTTTAGGGTTCTTAACATGCTCAAAAATTCATGAAAACCATCACACAGGTTGGAACCTGCTGCCATTAGGATGCCTGCGTGGTTGGGTCCTGGGCGTGGGACGGGGCCTTCACATGAGATTGTGATGCATGGCTCATACATACTTGCACATATACATGTGAAATGCGGTACACACCTAGATCTCATTGAGCTGAACAACTTTCAGGTCATGGGCTCTACTCAACAGGAAGGCTATTTTGGGTTGTTTGCAAAACGCACTCAATGTATTTTGATGCATTTTGATCTCTTTCTAGGGGATTTATATGACTGCACCAAACGAGGCCCATGTGATCAAGACACTGAGGATACAAAATTGCAAAGGGATTTTTGACATCTCAAACGGTTCAGCCGTGATGATGACTTAAATTTAGGCTAAAAAGTGGCTAATAACTTCCTGAGTGACATCATAGTGTGACGCTTTCTTTTTATTTTTACATAAAATTTCCCTGGTTCTAAAATTGTCATAATGGTATTAGTAGTTCCCTTTAAATGCATGTGGCCACTGTTTTTCTCTTGTGCCGTTTTCCCGGTGGCGACAGCACAGGTTCTTGGGCCTGCTCATTGTTTCTTGCAACTATATTTAAATATTAACCTTACAACAGGGTTCTGTTACATGTGCACTCACCTTCAAGGTCCTGTATGAGATTTAACACGAGCGAAACAAGTCATTTTAAACAATTTAATCTTACACCACCTTTTAAATGTACAATCAAACCATCATATGTAATTGGACTGAATTTACAGTAATGTACAAATCTAATGATAATATAAATAAAAAAAATTAGAGGAACCTTGTGAGGACAGAGTGAGTTTTGCAATTTTTTTTCCTTCATAACCTGTCAAACAGAACACATGTGAGATCTGAAACTAACAGCCAGAAAAGAGGATGAGGACAAAAGAACAATGCAAGGACATCAGTCATTTTAAAGGCTGCAACTTTTTTTTATCCAGAGTATGGAGAGGACAGAATGCGAACATTTAATGGTTAATTTTTTTTAAACAAACTAATAAAACCACACATAAACAGCAGCACTGAGGGGGAAGAAAGGATGAATTTGTCAGTGACCAGGTCAAATACCAGTAGAAATCTGACACTTCACTTGACTAAATTATTTTTGCCAGAACCAGAATGGTCATGGAGTCTCAAATCTACATATACACTTAATGATAAAAATAATAAAGCATAGCAAAGTGTGCAGTTATAGACAATCAGTGCCAATGGTATGCTGTGACATCATAGTGTTAAGATCCATAAATTAGCAGAAATTACAGTTTTTTTTCTTTTTACGAAGCAGCAGGTTGAGCTGTGGTTATTCCTGTGATTAATTACACAATGGTTATCATCAGTTACTTTACTAACCAACTAGACCACAAAATTTAACATTTTAGTACACCTAATTTTTCCTCATTGTTGGTATTTTTATGGTTATTGTGCTGTTTGCCGTTTTGCTGGAAAAAATATTCAGAAACTTGATACATATGTGACGCCATGACATCAAATCAGGTATTAAATTGCATTTTAGGTGAATTCAGTTATGTACATTGTCAGATTTGACACGTCCGGGTGCACGTTTATGAGGAGACGATTATATTCTATGACGTAACAGGAAAGAGGGAAACATCAGCCTCATTTAGACACCAGGATTTCCCTGCTACCCTAAAAAATACCTTCTGTAGCAGAGTGGTTTTGAAGCACATTTTATATCACATTTGGAGAAAACCAGCAAAGTGCTTTAACTAGGACTGAAACTTTCTCAATCGTGTTGAATGATCAGAAACGTATGGTATTTGTCAATCAGTTTTTGCTAAAATTGATTACAGACACATTTTATCTACAACCATCTACTGGCCATAGCGCAAAACTAATGTAACTAATTAAAACTAAAACATGCCACAAAACTAATTAACTAATCTGACTTGATCTGATGTGTCACATATGTGGTGATTTGAGAAAACAGCCAAAATAGAACATACAGTACATATAGTTTTAGCCAAAACTGCTTACTTCTGCCTGCATCATACTGTATGTTGACACACTGAATGTAAGAAACAGCGGTAGATGTATTTTAACATACACTGTACTATTCACATTTACACCTGCCCAATTTGTCTTCTTGTCAGGTTGTGCTTTGATCTTGTTGCTGGATTGTTTTCTCAGGCCACCGCACACGTCCAGGCTTAAATCTTTTTATGATCCAATTAAAACTAAAAACTGGGCTGCTTTTATTCAGTTAAAAGGAGGTTCATTTTTCAAGCTTGCAAAATAATAATAAGAGAAGGCATGCGATGAGATGAGTCATTAATATGTGCTCCAGTTACACACTCACACCTGCCTGAAAGCTGATCAAACTTGTACACAGAGGCAAAAAGTGCAGCATCTTTAAAGAAGTCACATTTCCTGCTAAAAATGGAGAGGACATACTTGGTACAATAAACAATTAATAATACGTCAAGAGTTTGTAGCAATAAATGTCCTGGAGAAAAAAAAAGAAAAACCCCAAACAAATAGAGTACTGTACCAGAAAACATGTCAGGAAAACGGAACTGGCCACATGCTCGTATTTCCCCGACAATCTGTAGTGCAGAGAATTAAAGAAGTCAAGAAGAACTAAAGAGAATCACTTTAGGCAGCTTTGCACATGGTGGTGTCAAACTTCCTTTTGTACATTTGATCATCTTACAATGATAAATACTTGATGGATCATGGGAACATCACACAGATTTTTTTTGTTGTGTCTTGCTTCAGATGGAACAAATCAAAGACAGAGAGTGACATCACTGGAATGTAAGGGAACTTTTCATCCTCTCTCATCACATTTAAACACATACCCACTTACACATACCCACTTACACACACACACACACACACACACACACACACACACACACACACACTCGCTCTTGCTCATGTGTTACAGGTAAACAACGTTTGCGGAGTCTTTAGCGGGATCGCGGCAGGGCGGTTCAGGTGGCAGGAGTCACAGCGGTACATGATTTAAGTTTCATCATCAAGGTCCCTCCTCGCACTCGTGCGGCTCATCATGACCTTTCACCCCATGAGGTCGAGACCGAGCGAAGGTGCCTGAGCTGGATCAGTGCATGCTCATGTGTGAGTACAGTAGCATTAATGCTTTTTCATCAGTGGATGAAGCTCATCATTTTTCAAGCCTTTTTCACGGAACTACTGCTTTGTCTTCTTCTTCGTGAAGGCCTGCATGGAGACCCGGAAGATTCCACCAGTGCAGCCGGTCCCCAGTTAGGAGCCATGCGGGACGAGGGGTTTGGGAGGGGGTGGGAGGTGGGTGGGGTCACAAAGGGGTCAGTGGGACATATCGTCCAGTAATCGGACCTCCTCTTCACTCTCCTCATCCTGCCGTCTGGTGTAGGAGGGCACTAGTTGAACATTATGGACTCGGGATCTTGGTTTGCCATCTGGGCCATGTGACGGAGGATATCTTTTTTTGTGATGATTCCAAGGAGACGCCTGTATAGAAGGAGAGAGAAAGAAAAGAGAGGGAAAAGAACATCAGAAATGAAGCACAGATTAGAATAATCAAGTGTGGAACAATCAATTGTGGCTCTTTTTGTTAGCAGGGAGATTCAACAAAGCAAAATAATACTACATATTTAGACTAATTTTGCATCTTAATCAGCCAATTTTAGAGATGATGTAGAATAGTGCCAACAAAAAGAGGCCACACACAGGCAGAGAGGAAGGCATAGAAGTGATGATCAGTGACCTGCAGCACCTAGAGAGAACCAGAGAGGTGAAATGAAACACGAGGGACGGAGTGCACAGTGAACACACCACCACTCTTCTGTGATTTCAACCTCAGGAAACTGATGTAAACACACACACAAACACGCAACACCTGTCAGCGTCTTCATCTGAATTCAAAAGCACATCTGAATCTGTTAGTGATGTCTGGGTTCAAATGCAATTAATAACACAATGAAATATTTGAGATCTCATTATTAAGGGAATAAAATGTGCTCTTGAATTGCATCATGAAACAGGCTTGAGCTCCACAGCTGTCCATGTGGAGGTGTAACAGGAGAGAGAGGGAGAAACTAAAGAGCTGAGAGTAACAGAGTCATATCTGAACAGTCTGGATACAGAGTGACTCCCGTTTATTTCAACACAGATGGGCCTCATTTACTGAAACAATGTTCAGCTGGAAAAATGCACCTACAGTTCTGCTTAGAAAACCAGTGATTGGAAAATTCTGCAGCACACACAGGTACTGACCATTTATTATTATTATTAGTAGTAGTAGTAGTAGTAATACCACCACTACTATTACTGATAATAATACTTGTTCAAGTCAAACTGGGACTTGGTGATGATTATTCAAGAGAAATAAGGCGCCAAACCGATTCATGTTGGTAGTCTTCACGTATGGTACGCTGATGAGACTCTTAGCCACAGTAAATCATTTGAATGGTGCAAACGTCTTTAAGAAAGGCCGTATGTCTCTCAATGTCTATCCTGGCTGAGGTGGCTCAATGCCTACCGCAGTTGTTCTGCAGCAAGTGGAAAGCTTGAAAATGGGCGCCAGATTGCGGGATCGACATGTTTGGGCCATTAAAGGACTTCCTGGGAGGTCAGAGTTCCAAAAGTGATGCAGGAAGTCCCATCATGGCTTTGGGGTATTGAGAAAACTTTGCTGATTTTCTTCTACATTGATGGTATCCAAGCACTACTGAAATGCTAGGATAAGTGCATTAGTGTAGTGTAATAGGCATTATATAGAGAACTAAAGGAAGCTGTTACTCCCTGAACTGTGTTCTGCACAATCAAAAGTCCCAGTTTGACTTGAATACCTCTCATATTATATTGGCACTCTCATATTATATTAGATTGGTTGAGGAATATAAAAGTCTTTGTTGTCAATTTTTTATTTGTTATTTTTACTTTTACCAGCCCCTTACTGTGATAAAAGCAGGAGCTTCTCTCAGCGTTACATGTAAAACACATGCAGGCGGATAAAAGAAAAACACCAGGTGTGAAAGTAGCCGTAACAGTCTCAGTAAATCTGGCCCTCAGTGCACACTGCTGCAGTGTGTTTGAACCCGGTGTCACTCTGTAAAGCAGACAGGAAGCAGCTAGCTCTGCATGAGAGACTGAACTGGACTTGGAAGGATTAGTAGACAGAGCAGGAGGAGCATGAATACGACTGTGAAATGTTGGTGAATCGGCACAGACGGTCAGAAGAGGTGGAGTGGAGGTACTGGAGTGTACTGAGTGGAGGAAGTGTTGAGGTTTGAGGATGGGTGTTGCTTACTGTAACTCTTCTATACAAACCACCGCACAAGAGAATCACTCTGCTACTCACTGCCGCTAATACTGAGGAGTAGTTCTACTACTACTACTACTACTACTACTACTACTACTACTACTGTACAGAAATAAATGGAAAATAAGCAGGCAGAGGAGAAATGCTCAGCTACACAGCCTGTTACTCGCCAATCTTTTATGAGGCGGCGCTATGAGTGGGATCACACTTCATCAATCTGTCGCCCAGTGGAGGCTGACCCCGACCCCAGGGGAGGAATTTAGAAAATAAAGAAAAACAAACAACATATTTAGGAGGAGGTTAAAATCAATTAGACTGAGATACAGTACTGTGCAAAAGTCTTGAGCCACCGATCATTTCATCATATTTTGCTTGGCTAGACTTTCTTCTATTTTTAAATTAGTCTTGACGAATAGTTCTCCAGGCTTCATGAAGGACTTTTTTGCTCTCATTTTCAGTGCGGTCACTGTACCTGACCAGTTTCAGAGAACATTTTTGTTTTTTAAGCCACACAGTGACCTATGAATCATTCAAGCATATCACATCTGCCTTAAGGAATGAACCAGTGAGTATATTGCTGAGTGGTTCGAACAGACGAGAGAGGAAATGAGGTTGCTGCATCTTTAGGCAGCTTGTTGCAGTAAAACATTTGTTCCCCTTTCTTTAATTTTATCTACATAATCGCATGTAATTTAATATGGAGAATTGAGGGGTGGCTCAAGACTTTTGCACAGCACTGTATGAGATGTGTGTGCTTTAACAGTACACATGAACAGTGCACAACCATGGGCTCTAATGCGAGTGGGCAATACAGTCAAATCAATCATAGTCCCAAAACTTTATATCTCAGCATACACATTTTATGAAAATATTATCTCTGAAGAAGAAGGTGGCTTTTATCAATCATGTGTGTGGTTTCTAACTGAAATTGGATTAAAACCCTTCAAGCATTCATCAAATCAGTTCAGCACGAAATCCTGAAGGCATTTTTGTCAGAGATTAGTCTCTGAAAGTTGTTGCCATTTTCCTCATCTTGATCTTGATAAGTGTTTATTGCTCAAAACTCCACACATATGAGAACCTGCTCCTGGCGCACTTTCTAAATTATAAGGAATAAAACAAAAGGGTGAGATTATATGAAAATAATAAATGACAGAATATCAGGCTATCAAGTTGATACTTCTCTCACACTGTTTTGTTTCCACACACACACATATATATATATATTTTTTTAACAAAAACTTTCTGGTGTTGAACATGTAGCTACTGTCTGACCTTGTGTTACTGACTACAAACAGGTCTTCAATAAGTATTAAACTGACGTCTCCATTCAGGTACATTTTATTCTTAACTAACAATTATTGAATTTATTATTAAACTGTTATTAAATTTATTATTAGGTATAAATTAATTGGAGTGCCTGGCATACAAGTGCCTGTGAATTAGCTATTACTATTAAAAATATATAAATATTAGCACAAGTTACATAACTATATACACTGCATTATTTGTACTACCACATCATGCAATTAGGAGATGCCCATATGATTGAGAGAAGCTCACCTTTTTTTTTTTTTTTGTAGGGACACCTTTGCAAGAAGTGCCATTTTTGGACAAACAAGTTGTTTTTTAAGTTTGTTTTGCTGAGCTAAGCTGAAAACCTTGTACTGCCCACCACTAGCTAGACTCTGCTGCTCTTGTCAAGTATTACAGACTATTATTAATCACTGTAGCAGTAATAATCCTACATGAAGGAATTCTACAAGGTCGAACTAGTGACACTTTATAAACAGGTGCTGATGTATGTATTTTCAATTAACTCACAGTTCCCCAAAATGATCAGATATGTTCCCGCTAAACCTCAACAGAGCCCTATTAAATCACTGTGACCTTGTGTAACACTTGCGATTATACCAAACCAATATCTTGTTTTTTTTTTTTTTTTTCTGGGAAAGTGTCTGGAAAGAGGAAAAGGAGCTACTTTCCCGGGGAACTGCTCACTACTTTGTCTTTTCTGTTTTGCCCACTCAAGTTTCATGCGTCCCTCCTAAGAGGCAGGGCCTAAAAGCTCAAGTGGGCGTGGCATGGGAGGGGCTAATCACCAGGGGCTCCGTGTGCTGCTTGAGCTCCTCCAGATGCTCTAAAATATTCTTCTTAGTGATGATGCCCAATACAATCCTGCAACACACACCGTGGCGACCGTCACTTAGCAAAACACTCACACAGGGACAAACTAAACAAACAAACCAAATATAACACACTAGAACCAACAGAAAATAAAAACACAGAACAGCAAATAATTAAACAACTTAAGATTAGCAAAGAAATGAATGCAAACAGATATAAACCTTTAAATTATTGAACAAAAGAAGGGTTTTAAAAAGAAAACTTGGATGCTCGATGAGATCTGATCTAATGTTTCTAAAGTGTACCTTAGCTTTTCCAAGAGCTTGTATGATCTCTTATACTTGATTTGGACACAAGGAGGCGCTCTACTGAGTTAAATCAAGAGAATTAAAAAGCTATTGCGAATTTCTGTGTGGCCTTCTGCATTTCTCCTTCAAACCACCCCGCATTGCACACACACAAAGGTCCAGGTTTAACTGCCCCTTAAAACAGTGAAGGAGGAGGAAGTCACATGACTAAATTTGTGCCATTGAGAGGGACATGTGCATGTGGCTGTGCGTATGCATATATTCACTGTGGTTTCAAAAGCCAGACAGGGATCAGGTTTGCTCAAGAGCTGAACCCATCAGCAGAGGTGTGTGTGTGTGTGTGTGTGTGTGTGTGTGTGTGTGTGTGTGTGTGTGTGTGTGTGTGTGTGTGTGTGTGTGTCTGCAGATGGTAGATATGTCTGTTAGTTGCTACAAAAAGGGGAAATGCAAAATGTATGAAGAGCTGCTGGACT
The DNA here is from genome assembly GCA_011419295.1 of Clarias macrocephalus. Classification (NCBI taxonomy): domain Eukaryota; kingdom Metazoa; phylum Chordata; class Actinopteri; order Siluriformes; family Clariidae; genus Clarias; species Clarias macrocephalus. Next base: position 64,597 of record JAAGKR010001280.1, read on the forward strand.
TTATCTAAATCTGCAAGTGAGTGTTATTACCTGTGGAGCCTACAGTAGTTTCTCTTGCACCATGCACAGTTGCCTCATTGTACCAACAAGTCCTTCAACCAAACCTGAGCCAGGTTGTTGAATCAAGTTTGGAAATGCTTGGTTGGTAAAACTATAGTAGATTATAACCATGTAAAATGTCCAGTACCTGCTCAGTCATTTGGTGCTTAAGGACCATTTGATATTTTTTAAATACATATTTAATTGAAATCACCTAAAACAGGACAAATTGGGAGTATCTATCTGTGTCATTTATAAAAACTCGCTATTGTCTGATAGCGCCGATGTGTTCGAAGCTCATTAAGCAACACAGTATTTGCTTCCACTGGTTTGAGCAACAGAACATTACGTAATCACACATGTGGGCGTTTGCTATTTAATGAGATAAAAATAACAATAAACTCCTGAAGCAGGCGGTCCCATCATGGCTCTGGTGTACTGAGAAAACTTTCTGCCTTGAAGGGATTCGAGCAGGGGATTATAAAGAGAAATACAGGAAGTTTTTACTCTCGTAACTGTGTTTAGTTATTCTGCACAATCCAGAGTCCGGGTTTGACATGAATGGACCAGTTAAGCGCCCTGAAGTCCCTGACATTTCCCCATTTTAGCACCAGCCCTTCATTATGGGGAAAAGAATAGAAGTAATGTGTGATATTTAGCACTAATCACAATCTGAAGCCTAGCCTATTTTTGATGAAGGACATTAAGTACTTCTAAGTATCTGTTCTGTTGCTCATGTTGTTCCTACAATTGTGTAGTTTTGGAAAAAATTGCTGTTATTATTTCAAATGTCCAATTATCTGTGGAATTTCATTAAAAGTACTGACCGCTGATCACAGTAGCAGTAGTGGATGTCCAGTAGTTATCAAGTGAAATGTCTCTTTGCTAAATGAAATGGGTATCTGAAAACCCACAGCTCTATACGTCCTGATAAACCAGCATGAACATACTGTAAGCTGAACATCATCACAGACATTTAAGGGGTCAAACTCTATTATAGTATTACTGTATTAGCCTTCATTAGCCAAACATCAGATTCAAAAGTACATTCCAGCAATTCGGAGCTAATCCTTGTTTGCATTGCCCCAACACTATACAACTGTGTGTGTGTTATGTTACACCCTGGTTCTTTATGATGGCTCACCCATTGTGTGTGACGAGGCACTGGCGCAGACCAAGTTTGCGGAAAATGTCCACGACAATCTCCATGGGCGTGTGGTCTGTGACTGTGAAAGGACTCATGTCCAGGATGCTGCGCAGCTTCAGAGGACGCGGGCTGTCGGCAGGAAGCGTCGGGGCATGCTGTGTGAAATACACGCGCGAGTTTAGCACGATGCCTTCCTGCTTCCTCCGAGCATTCTCTGCAGGACAGAATAAGGAGGAGAAAAAGGGGAAGAAAAAAAAAATCAACCTTATGTATACACCACTACAATCAATCATACTTTAAATCCTTTCTCTCAGCACTCTCCAGATTTCAAAATCCTAAACAGGTGCGGAAACATGGAACAAATCAACAATATAGATTATAGTAGGTTATATAATATAGGATATAATTTAGATACAGTCTAAGAAGTACATACTAATCATCATGTACAAATTAATATAGGAAAAAAAAATGCAGAAACATTAAAATGAAGAATGTAAATACAATCCAATAGACTCAATGTACAAACTTAATTATTCTGCTACCAATAATTATTTGTCTTGTCGATAGTTGAAGAGCGGTGTACCTACAGTACCGTACTTACTACTGATGTGATGTGTCTCTCTCATACCTATAGCTATGGTGATGTCCCTGCGCAGGGCGAACCCCACTAGTCTCTGGGACTCTTTGGAGACAATGACCGGGAAGCCGTTGTAGCTTGTATCGTTGATGACGGCCTGCAGTTCTCCTAATGTCAGGTCGTCCTGAGTTAGCACTGCTAACGGTGGCTCGTTTCGTCGTGGCCGCATCACCTCGCGCGCTGTCGTGGTGTGTGTGAACTCCTCTTTCGCATCCAGGAACGGGTAGCCATTGAGGCGGATGTGGGCCTCATAGATGCCTTCACGCCCAAACGCATCTCCCACCCACTTACTGGTCATCACTGCAGCCATGAGAGGCACGATGTACTCCAACCCGCCGGTCAGCTCAAACACAATGACCACCAGAGACACCGTCATCCGTGTTACACCACCTGGAACATCACACAGCACAAAAACAACAACATGACCATGCCATACCAGATACCAAGTTGTTCTTCAGAAATGTATCTTGTCTACTGCAATATTATAATTTTATTGTAAACTTCAGATACATTATTATTTTTTTTTTTTATGTATCGTTCTGGAAATTGGCTATATATATTTTACATTTCTTCCACTACACACTTCACTCTATGTTTGAGCAAAAATAAACTTTGTTATATGTCCAGTACATATCTGGACTCCAAGTGGCTTCCTATTTTGAAATACTTCGAATTTTCTAAATTTATTATATGTAAAGTGAAATATATTTCAAGCCTTTTTTGTTTTCATTCTGGCTTAATGCTCATGAAAATCAAGAATCCAGTATCTAAAATATCAGAATATTTCTTGAGATCAATCAAAAAATTATTTGCGATACAGGAACTCTGAAAAAATGATGTTAATTTATGCACTCAATACTTGGTTAAGGCTCCTTTACTAGAACTACTGAGACGAGGTTGGCTGACCAATCAAGCACAGTAATATCATGATCAGCAAACCAGTTAGTCGTAGTTTTGACACCGTGGGCGGGTGCTACGTCCTGTTGGCAAAGGAAATCACAATCTTCATAAAACTTGTCAGAAGACAGAAGCATTTAGAGTGCTCTAAAGTCTCCTGCTAGATGGATAACTTGATAAAACAGGAGTTAACCAACATCAGCAGATGATACGACACCCTAATTCACACAGACCATTAAAACTACACATTGGATTTCAACCAAAGTGGACTCTATATCTCTATATCTACTCAAATGTATTTTTATCTGAAAAGAGGACTTTGGACCACCGAGCTAATGGTCCAGTTTTATTTCTCCTCTGTCCCCGTAGGACACTTGTAATGTTGCCTCTGGTTCAGGAGTAACTCCACTCTTTGTGAAGCTCTCGCAAGTTCTTGAACCGGCTTTGCTTGACAATTCTCTTAAGGCTGCAGCCACCCCTGTAGCTCGTGCAACTTCTCTTGGTTGCAATTTTTGGGACTTGTCTTTTATTAAACACTATTTTCATAATTTAAATCATCATCAATCCCTTGTAACAGTTTTTGAGTGAATGAACACAAATCAGAGTCTCTAAACAGATTATTTTGCCAGCACTAATCACCAGCACTATGATGTGATATGTGTGAAAGTATGTCAGACTATAAGTTTGGTGTTTATTTGCATAATTAACACTACAGCAGCTGATCTGAGCTATAATTTAAGGCCAGCTGGTGCGCAAAATAAATAAATAAATAAAATTTACACACGCACACACTCTTACCCAAGCAAGCTGCAGCTCCTACCATGGCATAGAGACCCGGAGTAATGCAGTCTGCCCCCACCTCACACCACTCCTTAAACAGGAACCAGTCGTGGTGGTAGTAAGCGAGTTGCTCAACAGCAATGCCCACAATACGACCCGCTATTGCCCCGATTGCCATGCTGGGAATGAACAATCCAGAGGGAACCTGTCACAGGGGGAAAAAAAAAACACTTTTATGCAACCACACTAAATAAATTAATAAACTTACACAATTAGTATGAAATAATGTCAATTACTGCGATGCATGTTGGACAAATGTGCGGAGTAGTAATAAGAATAATACATAAGCAATAATGGAACATACAGTGTTATAATGCAAAAGTCTTTCCAAGAATAAATATAGCGTTTCTCCGAACCTTTAAGCCAAAGGTAAAGATGGTCATGATGATCTTGAAGATGAGCGCCAAGCTGAGCTGCCACATGGCAGAGTAAACCCCGGGAGTAGTGGTGGTCTCTGCGCCCTCTGGATCCGCCTGGCTCCCGTTCATCTGGCTACGATACTGGCACAGCTGTGATGACGCTAGCGGCCCGCAGTCCGTGAACAGCTCCTTAATCAGCTGACTCGTGTTCTGCCGTGTGTACGGGTTAGGAAAAGCCACGATGGCTGTGATGACTGCGACCGTGATCACCTCCAGGACCGGGTACTTACCTGCAAAATCAGAAACGGAGGATATTACAAATGGTCCACTGTAAAACATGGCATGAAACAAACTCTGGTTTGTCGTTTGCCAGACACCACAGGGTACCATAAATCCACATGCTGAGGGGCCAGAGCCACCCTGATGACCTGGGTGTTTTTTTAAATTTATTTTTATGGTAATGATTTCAAAATTATGGCTTATAATTTGTGTATATGGTATTTAGCTGCTTAAAGTAGTTCTTTGAACTGGCAATGAGGTTTTCACTTCGGTGTGCAGGAAGTTTGGCCCACTTTACTTTTCAGAATTGTTTTAATTCAGCCACATTGGAGGCGGCAGATGAAACAGGATGCACACCTTTCAAAAAGTTAAACTTTTGTATATATATATATAAAAAAAAAAACGTTTTTTATCCTAAATAAATTATTTCAAGATTCAAAGAACTGCATTAATCCCAGAGGGAAATTGCTTTGTTTTGCTTATAGTTGCTTTGATTTGTTTACCAAGAAGAAATAAATGAATGAACTGCATTTTGTATTTACTCTGGTTATCTCTGTGTAACAAATATTTATTTGATGATCTGAATTATTTAAGAGTAACAAATATGCAAATAAATAAATCAAAATAAATAATCAGGAAAGAGCACTGTACATGACACTTTCTCTGTACTGAGTATAGATCCTGAGGTGTATATTTGATACTGAATGCTATAATATGCTCCAATACCCTAAATTAGCACTTGTAGAATCCACTATGGTTGTTGTTTTCTTTCTGTTCATTTCCAAATCTTACTAAATTAGAGTGTCTTAATCTAAACAAACACCTGCACCTTATCAGCAGAAAAGAGTCCCTTACCAAATCGTGTGGACTTGCGCCGCCGACACCAGGCGATGTTAGCTCTGATGAAAAAGGCCCCCCACAGACCACCAAATACACCAAGCAGGATGAAGGGGAAGAGCTCGAACAGGTACCAGGGTGTGTGGTACTCCACATAGAACAGCACCAGACGGCTGTTCCCGAAGGGGTTGATGGAGCGAAGCACGAACGCTGCCACCAGGGCAGCGAAAAAGGACCGCCACAGGGTCTTCAGCGGGAAGTAATAACTCACCTACGCCACACAGGAAACATTTCTTTTACAAGTCCCATAGGTGTGATGTTGAGTGATAAAATGTAAAATTTAAAATATTCTTGCCTCCTCGAGACTGAAGAGAACTCCTCCAATAGGAGCTCCAAATGCCACCGAGACACCCGCAGCTGATGCTGCAGACAGCACCTGTGCAAACACACACACACACAGAGAGATACTGACCATTATTACCAGTTAAAACTGTGTACCACTTGTGAATGCTGTGACATATGTAAGAATGAAGTGTTTGTATGTTTAGATGGTACCTCTCGCTTCTTGGCCTCGTTTTTGCTATACTTGGGGAAGAGGTATGAGAAGATATTGCCGCAGCAGCAGGCCACGTGTACCAGCGGGCCTTCTTTTCCCAGACTGAGTCCTGATGCCACAGCCAACACCAGAGTGATGGTCTTTATCATCAGGGTCCATTTGCCCAGGTAGCCCCGGATTATAAACCCGCTCAGGATGGTCTTAATCTGAAAGCGAGAGATTGTGAGGAGGAGGAGATGATGAGAGAGAGATGATGGCTGTTAAACGCCTAAGCTGCAACTAATAAAGAAAGAAAGAAAGAAAGAAAGAAAGAATAAAAGACTCTTTAATGAATGCGGAGCACCAGTGACATGGGGAAGCCATACCTCAGGGATACCAGAGCCACAGGCGTACGGGGCAAACACTTTGACCAGAACAACCGCCAGGAAGGCAAAGGCTAAAGCCCAGTATGTGTACATGAAGTAGTTCATGATGTAAGAGCCAGGACCCTGAAAAACACACACCATACAACAGAATATAGAAATAAACATATATACAGAGAGAAGAAAAAAAGCTTGAAGAATCAAATATATAGAATATTAGAATATAGAACTGCATACAAATTGTAAAACTGAATTTCTATCTAGTTTAATTTTAATGTGGTTTTGTTATGTTATATTATTATTTGCATTTTTAAGAGATGCTAATTTTTCATCAATTTAAATTTAAGTTGTAGTATTTTTAGTTCTGGGACATTCAGAGTTAAAGAGCTTGTTAGAGTTTAAGAGAAAAGCTGAGATACACACCAAACACTGCATAACATCCTCAGAGTGAAAAGTATATATAGTCTACAAGAGTAGAAACTTCTCACTAACTGCCACATAAAAATAAATAAATAAATAAAAATAAAAAAACAGTACTTTGCAAAAGTCTTGAGCCACCCCTCATTTCATAATATTGTGCTTTCAAAGAGCCAAACTTTCTTGTATTTTTAATGCAGTCTTGAGTTTTCTCCAGGCTGCCTGAAGGACGTTTTTGCCTCTCATTTTTGACAAGTTTTGGCTCTCACTTTCAGTCCAGTCCCTGACCAGTCTCAGAGGAATGTTTTTGATTGTTAAGCCACAGAATGACCTCCAAATCAATCAAACATAAAAAAACGAATCTGAGCCATGAACCAGTGAGAAAACGGGTGCAGATGATGACAGAAGATCAGGCCGGTGATTAGTATACTGGTGATGCTGAATGCTTAGTGGTTGGAACAGACAAGAGGGGAAATGAGGTTGCTGCAGAGGTTGTTACATAAACAACCAATTTAAATTGTATCTTTAGGCACACAGCAGCCTTTCATAGTAAAACATTTGTTCACATTTCTTATATTTTATCTACATAATCTAATTTAATTTAGTATGAAGAAATGAAAAACCTTTGCACAGCACTGTAAATAAACCACATTATACAGGGGGGCAAAAATAATTTAAAAATCACATTTTTAGGATAAATATGCATAGTACATATAAATATATATGAAACGTTTAAATGTAAAGTTTTATTTTCATTCAGTGATCTTTCATAAGTTCCAGTCCAATTCATGGCTCTAGGTCACTCTGAACTCCAAACAGTAGGCCTTACCAGCCCAATTAATGTAAACAAATAGATTATTAAAACACCCCAGTTATTACTACTATTAATAAAACTATTTGTTATTTTTATGATATGATAATTTATTGTGATTTTAGGGAACGAGGTGTGGCATCATTTTACAGCTACAGTCCCAAAACTATTTACAGAGTTTTATTTCATGTGAATATATTGCAAGGCTATATTTTTGGATATACATGATATAGATGTGGATAAACACACATCTGACTAACAATCATGTATTCATTGGTAGCTACCGATAAACAGATTGTCTCCCTTATTTAATTTCTACATTGTTTTCACCTCAGCCTGGCCCAGGATGAGTTCGGCCCACGTCTTCCATTGTGGACACTTGTCTCTCTCTGCGAATGTGGTCTCACTAGAATCCCAGCAGCACTGCTCATGGTTAAACCACAGGGCACTCAGACACACACCCTCCTTTAGGTCATTCATCCAGTCAGCAGCAATGTCGATCACACCGGCCAATGCACCTGGAAAAGGAGAAAGATTTAAAAAAAAAATTAGACTCCAGGTCAGGAGAGTCTGTTTATAGGATCATCATGTGATCGGGCTTAATTACAGTTCAGTGAGGGTGAGTGTCAGTGCACCAGCTGCTGTGTGACTGTCTACGTCATATGGTTCCTAACACTAGCTCCTTATGGTACTTTGTGTGTGTGTGTGTGTGTGTTTTACCTGAGGCCAGCCCTGTTAATGTCACCACCAGCCACCCAGACCAGGCATCGTACAGGCTCTTCGTGAATTCCCATGCAGACTCCTTCTTCTTACTGTTAATCTACAGAGCAGAACAACACACATGCGCGCACACACGCACAAAAGCAAATCCAATTATTCCTGCTTTACCAACACATTATTTCTCACAAACTGAGTGGCTGAAAACCTATACGGTATGATGGTAATAGACCAAACAAGCACATGTTCTCTCACATAATAGATAGGAATTCAATGGAATAATATAAATGACATATAATTATGCAAATTATAATCACGATAATAGCAGAACAGGAAATATATTGTTTACATTTTTCCATAAGAACTGGGATATGTGACTGTTTTAGCCTTGTGCTTATCATGTGACCTCGTTCGACATTTCTCAGGTCTCCAGTCGACAAAGAAAAACTACAGTCATTAATTAAACACTAATTAAAAGTTTCTGAGGTTACGATTATGTTAACATCTTGGCATACACACAGCATAGCTGCATTTATCGTGTCCTTACCAGGACAGTAAGCCAAGCAAAGACTGCACGAATTCATACAATTTTCGCCGTGAATCAGTGTGCATGAGTTACCTCAATGTTTTCACCCCGTCCTCTTTTTTCAAACATTTCCGGTTCAAAACTTGTTTTTATTTTTACATTTTTTGTTGACACAAATTTTAGGGATGTGCATATCTTGTCTGAATATAATTTTATTAGAATCAATGAACAACCCAGTTTTTGTGTGTGTGTGTGTGTGTGCGCGTGTGCGTGTGTGTCACCCAGCAGGGCTTGTGGCTCGGCGTGACTCAGTACCTTGCGGTGTCTCTCCCGGTCTTTACACTTTTCTCTGACCCAGTCGATGGTGTGGAAGTCGTCGTAGGTGCCCACTCCAGGAATTGGCTCTTCTAACAGATCCAGAAGGTGGGTGGAGCTACTCACCCCTCCAGCTCCGCCCCCACAATTAGACATGTTGTAAGTAGAGCCTGTGTGACACGGGAAAGAGAGAGCATGGTGAGTAATCCTGCATTCACCTACAGGTCTTCACTTGTAATTCTTGACCTTTGACCAGGAAAAGAACAAGGTCTTGACGAGGTCGAATACAACAATCCCTACTTGGTCCTGACATATTAAAAAAATTCTAGAGAATGGTGCACCAACATTTGCATGATATTGTGTGCACGTGTGTCAGATGACTAGCTGTTTAGATATCGCCATGAACGGAGAGGTATACAGGTGTTCTTAATAAAGTGCCCGGACAGACAACAGTTGTATACTTTTAAACTCGTTAAGCATCTTACGCCCAAATGTGTACTAATAGAGACAGTGAAGGTATGTCATCCTGTCTTTCATATTGAAACAGGGGCACCATTTCGAGTGGTACACACTGTGCCTGTTACCATAGTTACCTGCATATAGTGACTGGCTGATCAGCTAAGATACGAGAGTCCTGGCTGTCTAGAAAGCACTTGTGATGTGCGAGTGAGAGAAAATCCTGCAACATTGTGAAAGTTTGGGGGGAAAATCTAAAAGTTATTTAATATCTTTAATTTTTCATTTTTTGAACCTACAACACAGCGGCCAAAACCAATATTGGCAGGTCAGACATAAAAAATCAGAAATCACCAAGAAAGCTACAATTGATACAGCACTAATTATAGGTGCACAACTTACTAAAATAAAAGGTAAATGTTTAGCTAGCAGGAAGCTCAACCACCTTTAATAGCTATGCTATGATTATGCAATGATAGACGCTAATAACCGCTGATGTCAACAGAAAGACGTCACATTAACAACAATAACACTGCTCTGATGCTAAACCAACCTGTCTGTGTGTGTTTTCAGGAGTCTTATAAAGTTTGTCATAGTTGATCCATTGTCTTTAAATTCCTTTGTACTTTGCAATGTTAGAGAAGTTATCCTCTGTGTCCAAAGGCTCCCTCATACGATGGGGTTTTGAGACTTTGGAGGCATTTGAGGTGTTAAAATGGTGATATGTTGTAAACAATTAACATCCATGTGGTGGGAGTGAATTATCTGTTAAATTAGTTTAGAAATAATTATGTTATATTATTTGTATATTTAATTCAAGTTATATGTTAAACTCTTGTATTGGAAGTGAGTTTGTATAGTTGCCTTGATTTTTAAGTGAGAAAACTAATAAAAGTGATGGGCTACATTTAATTGCTTATGTTCAATTGAGTTGTAAATCTGTTGCACAAATCCAAGTATAGTATAAAAAGTATGACAATTTATTTTTGAAGGTTCAAGGCCTTGAGATTGTAACAATATGAGATAAAATGTACTGTAATATCAAATTGGGACATTTATAAAATTCCTAATAAGCTACAGTATTTTTTTTCCTTTTTCTTTAATCCTAGTGGACATGGTTTCAGCACTTTTTGAAGAGGGGGAAAAAAAAAAATACAGCAAAACTTGATTTAATTCCAAGACTGTGCGTCAGTGCCACTTACAACAGATGGAGGTTTACAAACTGAGCTGTATGTGTAGTGGATTATGATATTAAGACATGAAGCAGGACCGTCATCACAATGAGTCACATTATCTACTGCTCACATGGTAACTACTTCCACACAGGAGAGACTATAAGCAATGTTATATGAAGTGTGCACATTCATAATGAGCAAGATGAAGCACAGCAGTGCAGGAAGAAGCTGAGCAGAACCTGGAGTAAATAGATTTTAAACTCTCATGCTAAAGACCTAAACCTTTAAGTGTGACTTAAAGCGGGTTTAATTCGCAAACGAGTGCTCATCTTTAGTGTACACAAGTGTCCTTTTTAGATCAGAAAACAGAGTGCCACTCACTTCACTGGGATACTGACTATTACACCTTGCTGACCCACAGCTCGATAAGCTGTTGCTCAGAAAAGATGAACACTGATCAGAAAGATCGAAATTATAAGCCTGGATTTCCAACTTCTGAAGCAAGCCGAATGGAGCGCAAGCAAATATGTACAAGTTATGAGAATGAAAACTCCTTTAATTTCTCTATATAATCCCTTGCTACACTAATGCACTTATCCCAGTGTTTCACAAGTGCTTGATGGAAAAAAAAAACAGGAAGAGAAAGCAGAACAGGCAAACTGTAAACTCTCAGAAAAGCATTTAATTAAAAGTTCTCAACATGCTTGATTTTGCTAGCATTTCTGCAACACTGTTAAAAAAATGCTTCAACTCTTCAGTCTCAGACCAACTGTTACACAATTCAGCACAGGAACTAATCACAATACTGTGAAAGATTCTGTTTCTGACTGAATTTATATGTAGATTATGTGTGGTATAGGATTTTAGTGCAGGCTGTTTTTTTCCATTAAACTGCAAAAAAAAAAAAAAGAGAGAGAGAAAAAGTTACTTTCTACTTTGTAAAATTGCATTGATGCATGATGGCAAATATTTCCTATTTATTCCTGACTTAATACTATTTCTTTCTCAATACCAACACTGAATAATCAGCATGTGTGTGAGCCACAGAAGTCGCTCTGCTCTGAAGCACGCAGTGTCGGCTGTAATGCTGCGCCTGCAGTAAACAGCTAATCAGCTTTTCTCTCCTCCCTGGAGCGGAGACACGGCACACAGTACCACGCAGTCGTATTTCTAATCTGCTCTTTATTACACTCAGCGCTTCACCACACTGCAGTCTGGTTTATTTACTCAAGCTTATTTTAAATAAATTCCTTTTGTGATCTGTTCCATTAACATCTTCATATGAGTTTAGAAGCATTGTTTGCTTCGTCATGCTTTTTCAGATTTCATAAGAAAGCAGAATAAAGGCCACAGGATTTCCTCTACTACACACACACACAGAAACACACTGTAATGCAATAACATCAGAAAACAAGTCACTACAGTGTAAAGACCAGCACAATGTTATATTTCTGCATCTCTGCTAAATCATCACTATTTGTTCAAGAAAAAAAATATATTTTCAGCACTTTAACATTTTCAGAAATCAAACATTCTTAAAATCACATCCAGGGTTTAAAAAAAAAGAGTGATGAATGAAGTTTCCAGATATTTGTCAAAGACTTGTCAATTTCAGCAGCTCTGTTTCCTCTCTGAGAACTAGGGAAAGAGGAAATGAATAAAGCAAGCAGGCAGAGGTGCGCTAAAGCTGTCTGCAGTTTAGCTGAGGCAAGCTGCTTCTTACAGACAGCTACTGAGAGAAGAACACACTTTATGCTGACTGTTTTTATCACTACCACAGAACACAGAGAGAGAGAGAGAGAGAGAGAGAGAGAGAGAGAGAGAGAGAGAGAGAGCGAGCAGATCTGGCTGAAAGGGGAATATCAGGGTTTTAAACAGCTCCACAGCTATTTGGGTTAAGTGGCAACTCTGTGTGTATTTGGATAAAGATTAAGAACCTGTCCAGAACCAATGGCAAAACCCTGCAAGATCAATGTACAGCTCAAAACCAGAAACATGTGCTTCAATTAATTATACAATTTAATCGATTCTTTGTTCCTCTGTCACTTTTTGATTCATAATTGATTTACATTTTATAAATTCTTCAGGTAAAACTCAAACATTGTGGTCTAAAAGTGCTTTGAATTTTCCGTCATTGGATAGATACTTACACGGGGTTACTAGGCTACTAAGTACCAGTCAAACACTGTTAGGAAGGTTTGTTTGTTTGTTTTATAAAGGGCGGTTAACAGATATTGAAGAAACAGATAGGCCGTCATCTAAAGATTTCAGCGACTCAGCTGTATGGACATCTAGAGGAAGTGCATTTCACCATGCAGGTGCCAGAATAAAAATAATATTATAAAAAAAAAGGCTAGATGCACGTCTTCCTCAATCTCTGAGAGACGGTGGGAGCAGGAGCAGTGCTAAAGGATCATATTTAAACTAAAAAAATAAATAAATAATCACAATACTCAAAAATTAAAACAAATTGCCAGTCCACCCATGACTCACAGCTCTCCTAGAAACGAATCCTGACATGGTGAAAATATGTAACGCGAGAGCCATGAGCAGTGACATCACAAACAGTTCTGAGCTGTGAATCCTAAATATACTTGTACGAGCTTTTCACTAGCAGTCAGTACACTACTGTTAGTCTGAGCAGACATTAAAGATTGTCCAGTTAGAACTGTGCGTGTGGAGCATTTTCATACTCAACACTTCTATCAGCTCCGCCAGCTTTAAATGCATGAGGTCAAAATACGGGAAGCTGAGGAAACCTCCGGGTGTAGGGATAATTTCAGGAAGCAACGTGCACTTACATTTATTTCCCGTAATTCCTCACATCATTTATCATGACACCTTTAAGAGAACAGCAAAGTTAAGAGACACATTGCTAATCAGGCCTGTGCATACTAACAGTCATATCATCCTTGTATGATATTACACTACTACAACATCCAGTGCATATTATACTCTCAGACTTGCCATGCCTTATACATTTTGCTTGGGTTTAATAATAATAAGGCCTCTCATTTTCTCCTTATGCTCAGACATGTGGAAATATTCATATTCCTGTACTCCATATTTTTAGTTCATCAGTTCTGAATGATTAATTTATTGCCATGATATAAAACAGAGCATGGAAAAAAGTCTTATACCACATAAGCCTACTGCCAAGATCGTTATGCTTATTGAACAAGAACACAAACTGTGTGGAAAAAAAAAAAAACTCAGAGAGGCAGCGGGGTGTCTGTTACAGAACGCTTCCTTCATTAACATCAGACAAACTACAACACACAGCACCAGGGAGCAATGAAGATCCTGCTTCAGCTCTACACTATGTATTGTCAGTTCCAAAATTTATTGGCACCCTTGGTAAAGTGGGTAAATGGGTCATAAACACTGCATTTTTATATAAATATGAACATTGACACTTCTGGAAATATATTTCTGCTTCAACTAAAAGCTATATTTATTTATACTGTTATATGCATGATTAGGCAGAACAGCAGATTCGTAGTCCTGTTCCTTACTTACTATCAATTAGAGAATGTCCTGTAATACTACGTTATACCCAACTCAGAGGTTTCACACAGAGATACTCTCATAGATTTTACATTCATCAACATAAAACACACTCTAGCTATAAGGTTAATTAAAACGAGAACACAGGTGAAGGCACAGAGACTTAAGAGGTTGGAGGCTCAGTCACACTTGATGCCTGTTTTCACGGTGTCCTTAAACAAATGAGCTACTTTTAAATCAACCCTGAGCTTTAGCTGTTAAACAGTTAAGAAAAGCACTTTTAGGTCTTCACGGCACACTAGTTTCCTTGAAGAACGTGGCGTTATCAGAAGAAACAGCTAAATATGAGGCAAGAACTGACTAAAAGTGATATCATCAAGTCACAACTGCGTTTCTGTATGAACAACATCCAACACCACAGTCACAGAACCTGACTCAGATCGATACGAGGTGCTTTACACACACACGGTCACAGCCGTAACGCTGACAGGGTGAACTAAACAACAAAACCGTGGATAAGAGAAACAGTGCATAAGAGCTTAGCACCAGAGGACGGTTGAATGTTTGTATGGATTAGAATGTGTTATACAGACAGTAAAAGTTGATCATTTCAAATATCATGTTTCTTCAAAAAAAAAAAAAAAAACTGATTTGCTTTGTCTTGCTGAAGGCGATCATTGCTGTTCATATTTCCCTTTCTGGGTAAAGGTGTACTTTCTGGATATTTTCAGTTGAGATGTACAAGATGAGCACTGGAGTGGATTAACCATAAGTCTGAACTTATAGATACAAGACATTGGTCCTATTAGGTTATTATTATTAAAGTGTGTGTTCTCTAGTAGAAAATTAAACACCTTCAATAAACTTGTGATATTGCATTAAAGCATTGATGTGATTGTATGAGGGCAATTTAAGCTCAACAGACAGTTGAGAGAGTGAAAACTTTAATTTCCCTGTATAATCTCCTACTACACTCCTGCACTCATCCCAATGTTTCACAAGTGCTTGGACACCATCAGATTGAGAGGTCAAAGACCTGACGAGAAATCGAACACAGAAACAGGTTTCACTTTTACAAGCCAGACTGCAACAGAAGAAACGACAAATGTGGCCAGTCTACGACTCAATAAGGGTGAAGCTGAACCTGACATGCATGTTTAAAAAAAATTATTAGATAATAAAACAAATTTTAAATACGATAAAAAAATCGCCACCATTTCAATCCCTGAACTCTGCATATTTGTTCCGAGTTGTTCTGAATGTTCCAGTTATATGAACAGAGCTGGAGGTTGGAATGTGACCTTCTTGAGCTCTTTAAGCACATAAGACATGTGACTGAACACTCACACAGACAGACAGACAGACAGACACACCTCCCCCATCCAGGAAAACCGAGCTTACATCCTGCACCACTCAGCACAAAACACTTTAATTAGCTAAAAATATATAAATATACACATTACAGAACATAAATTGAGACATCTCAAAAGTAAGTGCCCCCTCAAATATGTTAGATGACAAAATGTCAGAACACCGTCAAGGTTTATATCAAATTAAAAGAAATTAAACATTTGACAATTATAATATCTGACAGATAATGCACTACATCGGTGATCTGTACTGAATTAAACACTTCAGTGGTGTGCTGTTATAGAGTAATAATCAATGACAGAGTGGTATGATGCAGCACTGAAGCACTGAAGTAACAGTTTGCACCCGGAAGTGGATTATCTTCCAATGTTTTATTTCTCTTATACCAAAGCAATTTGCCATGGATTTAAAGAAACAGGTTAGCCTTCATTGACCCTTATGTTACGACTGTAATCATCATCCACTCCCTTACCAGCCTCTTTCACTGTTCTCATCATGTTATCAAGAAACCACAAACCCTCTCTACTGACGACTTTCATCTGTCAGAACACATTAAACCTCTGAATGTTACAGTACAAAGCACTGACAATGGAGACAGCTTCCAAAAATGCTAAACATTTATATTTGCCTTTAAACCAGCGCTACTCTCAGAGCTGCTTTTAGAGAAAAATCAAGCAACACTTGTGATGAATCAGTCAAGAATTCAAGCACTGTATACAAAAACTGTATACAAGAGCCATAACCTTACAGCTTGACATAGATTCGGTTATTCATCCTGAAACTGATGAGAATTTTAAGACGACAACGACGACGATGAAGCAAACCCCTTCGACTACACGTCATCATCTTAACACCTGGCTGACACTAGAGCATGGAGACTGCAGCAAGTGCACCGTGGGGATTAGTGTGCCAAGTGCCAGATTCTGTGTAGGGCATGTACTGTATTTATAAAACAATAACATGCAGAAGCTCTTATGCATGAGGTGAAACTGGAAACCAATGTGCAACAAGTCTCTCCTGTTGAACTGTCATGAATTAATGAATGCATGCAAATGCAGTACACTGATCCAGCCATTCATTCAATGGCTGGATTTGCAGGGGTCTTCCAGCATACCCAGAAATGATCACACCACACACACACACACCTTTATGTCTCTAGGGAGGAGGCCTTGTCCATTAAGACAAGACAACACACACACAGAAGAAGAGAGAGAGAGATAATGGTGCATTTTCAATGCAGTGCTAAACACGATTAAGTGCTGTAACCACGCGCGTGCACGGTCTCTCACAAGCCCGCGCTCGTTCCCTTATAAGCACGCGCACGCTTAATCGTAACGCAGCCAAAAGGTTCGTTAATTATTAACGGAAAAACACACAAACGCATACCGACAGTTCTCAGTGTTGGAGGCTAAGCCGCTAATAGCTAACGTGCTATGGCCTAAATTACAACCCTAAAAATCGCGAGGACGAATTGGACACGGTCGGTACCTCTCATGCGGAGCTCCTGCAGGGGAATCGTGTCCCCTCCGCCGTCGTAGGGTAAATAAGGGTCCGGAGATTCGTCCTCCATTACACTGCTTGGAGCTAGCAGTTCTACGTAAACCTGCCGGCTACCATATTTTACCAGCCGCAGTCAGTCTCTCTCTCTCTCACACACACACAAATTCGGTCCGTGTGTTTGCTTGCCCCCTCCCACCCTTTCCCTTGTACACTAGAGCTTGCTTTCCCTTCCTCCGCGAGCGCGTCTCCTCACCAGCTGACAGTTGAAGGATGATCGTGATGATGTCATAGGGGAAGATAGGCCGCGTCCCAAACCGCTGACCCTACCCTACCATGTCGCCAATTCATTGTGATAATGTGCGAAAAGCAACGCCATTTCAATATACACTAGGGTAATGTTAGATACTTTCCGTACACTATTTCGTACACGTATATGGACCGTCGTATAACCTTCACACACTCACTAAACTCGGCAACGTGATTTTGAACAACGCCAGATATAAACTGGTTGCTATGGGGGCTGTTGGACGAGTCCATTGAGTAACGATGCGGGGGTGGAACGCGCTGTAAAATCGGTTTATTGTTGCTTTTTTTTTTACGGGCAAGCAACTAGACGATTGTTTAATGTTAATAAGACATGTCTTTTTTATGTATGTCTTAATACGTCAATCTTCAAACACAGAAGCAATAAAAGCTTATCCAGAGCTTTGAGAACATACCATCTGTGTATACAGTGACTTGCATTAATATTCCTTGGACACTTCCAAATATTGTGGGATTCATATTTAAAAGCATGTCATGAAGCTACACAAAACAGACCATAATATTACAGTGAAGGATATCTAAAATACAATTGCAAGCCACAATAATGGGGCCCAAGCATCTGTGTTGTCGCTACTCGGTCGCCTGTGTGCTATTTGAGGATGTTAAGACATTCAAAAGTCTTGAATGCTTGGGGGAAAAAAGCATAAATGTATGATGTCACTCCCTATGAGGAATATAGCAAAATCCTTTGGGAGCACTTAACAAAAAAAAAAAAAAAAACCACAAAATAACTGCCTTCCTGTTGAGTAGAGCCCATGACATGCATAGCGAGAGTTGATTCAATCAAATTGAAATGTGGACCGGGTTTCGCCTGTATAAACGCAAGCGTGTATGAGCTATGTAGCAAAATCTCCTGTGAAGGACATTCAGCTGCTCGGACATGTGTGCTCATTTTCATTTTTTTCTTTTGTGAGCATGGTAAGACCCCAAAGATCCCCTGCTGCTGGAAAAAAAAAAATCCTCAAAAGAACAATACCGCCCTTCACATGACATCAGCACTAACAAAGCACCAGCATTGTCAGAATACTGACTTCATAATGCTTGGGCCCTAATTTGTCTCTGACGTTATTTACACATAGCAATTCTGCTTCATGACCTTTTCAAGAGATGTGGGGGTAAAAATTGATTCAGTTATGAATGACAATTATTTCCATGTGGCCACTACACACTGACTCCAAAATCGATTTTTAAAAATATTAATTTTTACATTTATAAATGTAGATGAACCGGTCAATTGGCCAGTAAATGGGTGATCGGCCAATCAGCCTTAAATAGAACCGATTCTTTACAGAGAGTAGAAACTTTCTAGTGGCACGATAGAAACACATTTTTATTATAAAAAAATGTGCACATCTACAGTAAGTAAGTCAGTAAATTCGAGTAAAATCGCAGGCTTCGCTTATCCTGTGTGAACGCGCCACACAACATTCTAAAGGGGGTGGGGATTAATGTCTACATCACACAAGGTCCCCAGATAATACTAATCCTGTATGAATAGGGATAAAGACACAAACAAAGCCACAAACTGAATTTCTCTTTTATATATAGATGACAGAGATACATACTGCTCAGTAAAAATTTTGCTTTTTTGCTTAATTTAATTTAAGCTAAATATTAAACATTTCTATTTGAGGTTAGTTTGTATTTTTTAAATGCCACTCTTGTGAGGAAACTAATGTTATAAGAAATGGGCTACATTTAAATAATCATTAAACTTTTTTTTAAAGGTTTAAAAAGGCAACAAAATCAGGGAATATTAAAACAAGATATTTATGAAATCGTGATAATTATAGTATCGCAATTTGAATCGAATCAGCACCTGGAGTATCGTGATAATATAGTATAATATAGTATCGGGTGGTGTTAAGTATTCAGTATAGCCATTGTTACTGTGAAACCCTTAAATTAGTTGTGGTGCAACCAGTTAAAACCAGTAATCACATAATAAATATAATCATAACTATAAATCCTC
Source organism: Clarias macrocephalus (assembly GCA_011419295.1). NCBI lineage: Eukaryota > Metazoa > Chordata > Actinopteri > Siluriformes > Clariidae > Clarias > Clarias macrocephalus. The sequence continues at coordinate 83,641 of JAAGKR010001280.1, forward strand.
CTGTTTCAGGAAGAGACCCAGAGTTTTAGAGAATCCCACACTCACAGTTCCCACAGAGCACCATTATTTAATGAATGGAATGACTATGCAAAAACCCTCTCACACACGGTCTACAAGAAGCTATTCACAAAAAGCTTCATGGAATCAATCAAGTTATTGTACACATAAACATATACTTCAATAGGAACACCCGTACACCTGCACAGTCATCAATTATCTAATTAATCATTCACATAAAATGTGATCTCTATGACTTTAACCATGGCATAGTTGTTGGCACCGGATGGGCAAGTTTGAGTGTTTATGAAACGTTCATTAATGAGCCTCTGCCCATGATAGATTCAGATTACCGCTATTAGCTGCTATGAGTAGAATCCGATGTAGTCTTCTGCTTGCTCAGTTTTTCTTCATTCGGATGATTGATGTGAACATCAACTGAAGCTCTTTACCTGCATCTTGACCTGTTCTTATGCATTGTGCTACTGACATATGATCTGCTGAGCAGATAACTGCATGAAGGTGTAGGCGTACAGTTGTTCCTAAAACAAAGTGGACATGAGTGTACACTGAGGGTACGCTGTGCCATAATAACTTACGAAATATACTTAAAAATTAATTGTTAATATTAATTTACAGGGGCTTCAGGAACAACAAGTGTTTAATTTGAATCAGTTCGGAATCCAATTATAATAAATGTAATAATACTTCAGTTCTTTAAGTAATTATAATAATATTGCTATAATAATTGTAATAGATATTTATCCCTATGACAAATAGCCGTGAACAGAACAACACAGATGGTTCAAAGGCAATTTCAAACGAATTAAAAGCAATTAATTATTAGAAATAATTCATGAGACCAAGTGTTTTAAATGTGGGTTTTGGCACGTAGATGCTCTCTCCCCAGTACTGCAGACCGTAACAACCTACATTCACCTATACTCGCGACTGACAGTTAATGTCAATAACAATTGTTAGAACACCTGTCACATGGAATGATGCATTTAAACACGCTAGTGCTATTTATTTTCACCGATCAGGTTTGATATCAACCGCCCACTCCTGCCTGCATGAGAGTAAAAAATGTCAATGCCTGCAAAAAGAATTCCCACACGTGGCATTTCTTTTTCAAATTTTATCACAGGGCTTAACATATACAGTAGATCATAACAAGTCCCTATTAAATTCTACCCTCAAAAACTTAACCACTGAATAAACTATATAAATAATTCCTTTATTCATAAAACCTGCTCATTCATCGCAATCCTTGATAATTAGGACAAACATTGGCTCTATAAATAAAAATAAAAAAATCGCTCTATGTGGAAATAGATACAGACCAGTGCACTAGTTCTATCAGACATGCAGTTAATTAAATTGCATAGAAATCATATTCTACATTTGTCGTACTTTTAATTTCATGTTAACACATCAGTGGTTTCTTTGCATAGCCTACAGACATCCTCACATTTACATTACATTCCTACAAACCAGATGAACCAGATAACCAGCCTCCCACAACAGTATTAACAACAGAGAAATAAAAATGGATGGAACTGTGTGCGTACTTCAAATCACACTTGTAGTGTTTCAGAACGCTTTACAATTAGTTCCTGGTGATTCACAAAATAATAACCTACAGTGTTGTTCATCAACTCATATAGGTCCAAGTGACAGCAAATTTTACTAAGATCGCATCAGCAGATATGGCTGCAGATATGAAAAAGCATTCAAGGCCACTGATATCCTGTAGATTGTTAAACGTATATAAAACTGAAAAATATGGTTGAGGTCCAAGCTGACTACATATATTCAAGTCAACTTTACTCTGTAAAACCCTCGTGGTCAGACATCAGTTTGACCATGTCTCCTTTACAGCTAGTTCCAGCACAGAAAATTCACCCAAAGATCATGTGACACTGTAATTCTCACACACTCACACATCTCTGCTCTAACACTTTCACTTAATAACACGCACAGAACTATGAGCCCAGACCCCATATCATGAAAACATTTAAATATGGCCACCATAAATTCTTAATCCACTACACACTCACGTCATATACTGTACACACACTACTGTTACTGAGACAGGTCAACCTTCACGAATAAAGAGAGCTGATAAACAAGTTTCTTCAGCTGTTGTCAGTGTTACATACTTCTCCTGGAGTGCCACGCAGTCTGGTCCATTCCCTCACCCGGAAAAATGCCACCGGTGACTTTCTTTCCTTGACATGCACAAGATCAGATATTATCCCATGTTGTTTCTGATTGTGCCCTTGGACAAACTTTGGCATCTGGTGTGAGACTCAAGTGCCTTGTCATACAAGTAAGCTTCCAGTCCAAGGACAGCCAGAGAGAAGAAAGCAAGCGGATAGGGCAGAGATTGTTGAGTGACGGTGTAAGCCGACACCCCTCAGTTGCGCAAGCACAAAGGCTGGGCCATGCTGGCAATCCTATGAACAAAGGCTCTGCTATGCGATCGCTGGGCTGCTGATGAATTATCAACTTAATGAGGGGCAGGAAAAGTCAATTCCTTATGCACAACTGCATTGCTGGAAAAAAAAAGAGTGTGCTTAACATACAGTAGATCATAACAAGAGTCTCCTCTTGAAAAGGAGTTCAGTTCATATTGGCTGTATAGTGCCAAAAGGACTCTAGTGTGGTAGACATTTCCAAAGGTCAAACATGCTCACTAATCAGCAATAACATTAAAACTACCTGCTTCTATTATTAAGTTGCTTTTGTGCTGCCAAAACAGATCAGACCTGCTGTATCAGGGCATGGACTCCACAAGACCTCCAGCACATCCAACAGATGCTTGATCCGACTGAGTTCTGGAAGCCAAGTTAACACATTATACTCGTTTTCATTTTCTTCTAACCATCTCTAAACAATTTTTGGAGAGCCCCTGAGGGGCGCAGTGATAAAGTGCTCGCCCTATCATCCGGGGATCACGGTTCGATCCCTGGGTGATGCTGTAGCCTCTCGCAGCTGAGGGCCTAGAGAGAGCAAATTGGCGGGCTGGGATGGGACACACTTTGTGCTTTCACACAGCCAGTCTGGGGTGTCTGTGAGCTTGCGCAAGTGGAAGGAGCGGAAAGCGCTGTCCTCTGAGTGTGTTACGCTGCCCCCAGTGGTGAGTGAGCAAGCAGTTCGAAAAGATGCGGTTGGTGACGTCACGCGGTTCGAAGGAAACATGTGATAGTCTGCGGCCCTCCCGACTGAGTGGTCGTAGTAGCCTTAATGTGGAGCCCCTAGTGGCGGTGAGGAATTGAACATGACGAAAATCGTGGAAAAAATCCTAGAAGAAATGTAATTAAAAAACATTTTTGGAGTGTGCACCTGTTGCTGGTTCACAGGTTGTTTTTCCTGGGACGACTTTGGTAGGTACTAACCATTGCAGACCAGGAACACCGGACAAGACTTCCGGTTTTAGAGTCAACTAGCCATGACAAGTCAATCAGACCCTAATGTTTGCCCATTTTTTTCTGCTTCCATCACATCAACTTAAAGTACTGACTGTTCCATTGCTGCCTAACACATCCCCCTTCACATGTGGCATTATAATGAGATAATACTAATAATTAAGTGTAGAAATGAAACAAGTTAAAACCTGTTGTTAGTTTGTTTTGTAATCTTAGAAATTATTGCTGTTGCTTTGACTTATGGGGTACATTTCGCACTCAGTGAATATCCCCAAAATTGTCAAGTAAAGAGTTTCTAGGTAGACAATAAGTTTATTAATCCTAGCACTATTCAGCACTTGACCACAGACATATCACTTTTAAAATTAATAATGGTGCCAATCTGATAACTGTCTATTGAAGATAAGCAGATGTGCTGTTTGAGGACAGTAACAACACAATGTAGAGTCTCTCTCTGCGCGAAGGTGTTACAATGTATTAGTGTGGACACATACACAGAGCTATGTATTGTGAGAAAACAGAATGAAGACACTGTATATGTAAGAGAAGACAGAGACGTCTTGTAGTTTGAACCGCCTCAGCAAACTCAACTGTGCCAAAAGAACTTGGATCTAAAAGAATCAATGATCAGGCTTAATAACTTCAACATACTTTATCCTGTAAGAATTGTTCAATCCATCAAGGCATTTTAAAAGCAGGAATAAAAACAGAAAGATAGAAAAATCTCATTGTGATGTCTAACAAGCGTTTTGAAAGTTATAATAAAAATATACAGAGAAAATTTTTTTTTGAGTCTGAGCACCTGAGTCTTGTTTGTGTTGTTTATCTACATTCTATTCAAGTTCTTCAGGGTTTTCAGTTTGTCTTTTTCTTGCATCTGTTGACTTCAATGTGCTGTGGTGTTTCCTTTATGTGAGAGATTAGACGACATACTTCATGTCATTGTTCAAGTGTTGTATTTGAATGTAATTGTGTCAGGAATGTTATTAAAGACAAGCTGCATTTGCATTGTCCTTGCCAAGCTCGCTGTCAGTTATGTCTCTTAGAAATTAACTTAAGTATTACATTTTAGTAATATTTGATGTGCATATGTCAGAAAAGTCTGAACTCAAGCACACTTCCTGGTAACTGGTAAGTATAAACAAAAGATGTTGACATTTTATGACACATTTGTCCTCTCACCTGCTTTAAGCAGAAGACTAAAAGGTACGTCAAACAAAAACCTGCAAACACACCTGTAAAACTTACTGCAAGTAAAATATTTGGACACCGAACAGTTCACAAAACTTGTATGATTCTCATGAGTGAGCTGTAAGTGTGAAATGACAAAAATACCAGAAATCCCAGGAAATTCAACCAAACTATATATTATACATTATATACTGTATATCATGAATGAATGCTTGACAGTGGCTATGAGGTGTTTCTGCTGTTTGGTTTTTGTATGTTCTTATTAAATAGAAGAGGACTTCTCCTAGAAACTCTTCCAAACAAACCATACTTGTTCAGTCTTCTTCTAATTGTGCTGTAATGGACTTGAATATTTAACATGCTCAGTGAGGCTTGTAGGGTCTGAGATGCAGTGCTTGTTTTTTTGTCGTTGTGTTTCTCTAAGCATTGCACGGTTTGATCTTGGGGTGAATGTGCTGGGATGTCCACTCCTGGCTTGAATGCTTTTTACTTCATAATCTTTCTCACTGTAGAACTCCAAATTGTTTGGCAAGGGTTTTAAAAACCCTTTCTAGATTGATGTGCAGCAACAATTCCTTCTCTAAACCACTGCTTTTGTCTTGCCCTCTTGCCATTGTGTTAACACACACATACGAATGCTCCAGACCAGCAAAGTGCCAAAACCTCTGCTTTTATACCTTCTGTCTGCACACCTTCTGATGATCAATTAATCAAGAGCTGATGACTAGCTGTACCTGACTGCAACTTACCTCTTAAATCCTGTGGAAGCAGTAGGGGGTACTTAGTATTGCTCAAAAGTATTTCCTTTTTGGCTTCATTTTTGTCCACAAAAAAAAAAAAACTACTTTTTTTTTTTTAACATGACTATAAATGGATGGATGGATGGATGGATGGCTATATACAGTAAATAGGACCAGATCAGACTAGATGAACAGAAGAACGTGTGGCACCTGGTGAAGCGTCTCCGTCGAGCAGGTTGTCGTCTTCTGTGGTGTGGAAGTCCATGATGACGCCAGCGCCATCGAGCAGCTCCTCGTCACTGCTGGCGCTGGTGATGCTGTTGTAGCTGTTCCTGCAGTAGCCTCTGTTAAACAGCTGCTCCGACTCCATTTAGATGTGTAATGCCCTGAGAACCCCAACACACACAACCATACACATTTAAGACTTAAGATATTAAGGTATATATATTTTTGAGCACTGTTTAACAGAAAAGAGAACGGTCGAGACCAACTCCAAAACTGGCTAATTAAGATCATTTAAAACGAAAGATTAAGGCAGACACTCTAATCTACACAACATAGTTTTTTTTCATACTTGTGACAGTCAGGAGCTCTCATTCTATGTTAAAGTCCCTTGATCCTGTATTTTATTCATATTTTTAAAAATACAAATACTGTGATATTAATTCCTGATCGGTACACTGACAACTATGAAGTGATTTGAGCTCTTTCTAATTCTTGTCCGTGATAATGTTTTGTTAGTGTGAGTGACTGGTGAGTCATTTCCAATCAATCAACTGTTCAATGTATGTAAATCAGGTTATGAAATAATACAGTGCAATACCATGCTATTTCATTCAGTATTGTGTAAGAGTATAAATTCATGAAAGGAAAATTAGCTTGGAAGACTAAGACTTCTTCACACAAGCAACCTTCAAATAGACAAAATATTAATAGACATAATATGAAAACCTCTCTCTCTCTCTCTCTCTCTCTCTCTCTCAGAGCACAACTCTCTGGTTTGAAAATAACTAAACAGAGAAGCACCCAGTGGCATCAAGTGATTTTTGCAAGCTAATTTATCAGAACGAATGGAGAAACACAAATATGGGGTACAAAGCAGTAGTGACAAAAATAATATATATATTTTTTTCTTTTGCAAACTGGCTTTTGAATCCTTTTGATTCAAATTTGTGAAAGTCGCTATATAAATACAAATGACAATTTGCCTTTTTTTGGCACTTTCGCTGGTACACAAAGTGATGTCCCACTTTAGCAGTGTCTGCATCACGAGCACAAGCCACACGAGCAGGTGCTGCTCTCTCGATTTCCAATGAAGACAATCCACTTGCTCGTCACCTGATTTACACCGAGGTAAGATTTACACAGAGACAGTCAGGTAACAGATGCCAGCTAGCCTTGGTGATTGTTTGTATGCTGCGTGCATCGGTTTTTGATATCAGCACTTTTTTCTGGTAAAAAAGCAGCCTCGGTGTTATCATGGCAGATATTATTTTCTGCCACACCACTCCGGTAAACAGTTCTTCCACAGTAAACTGCCCTTGTGAGACATCCTAAGCCTTCTTCCACATATTCATGATGATCATAATCATGAGTTCTTAAGCTTAAAATTTTTTAAATTCTTAAGTTCTTAAGCTTAAAAGAGACAAATAAAAACATTTTCTGAACATTCTCAGAATTTAAAGCTCAGGTCTGATATTTAGATCATATTTCAGGCGCTTACAGTTAAATTCAGCGGAATAAAAAAGTGAGTCAATATTCATCACCAAGTCTCTCTGTGGCTGTAATCTCTCATCTTAATGCTCTCCAGGAACAATCTGCAGCCGGACTTTTGGGAAGGATTATTGCCCTAACCTTCTCTCTCTCTCTCTCTCTTCACAATTCCTCAGAAGATGGACCATGACTCATCACATGAGGCCTTACAATCACAAGCCTTGGCTGGAATGAGTTCAATTAGATTAACATAAGTAATTATACTATGTACAACGCCAACTTTATGAACTTGAAGCTTTCATGCCGATCTTGTGATCAGAATTAAAAAAAAAAGTTCAACTCCCCCCTCCCCCCCCCTTTGCTCAGGCTAAATAAGAGCCACATACAGTACAGTACACTCACATGTGCAAGGATTTGGAATGATGTAACATTTTAGGTTTTTGAAAAGCTAGGTGAAGAACATGATGTAAAGATGTTTCAACACAAAATCAAAAATGTGAATACAATTCAATTTAATGTGAAATGCATTACATTTATAATAACAGACACTGTCACAAAGCAACTTTACAGAACTCTGGATGCACATGTATAAGCATAATGGATAAACCACAAGCGATAGCGGCAAGAAGCATCAAGGAAGAAACTCAACTCGAAGTTAGCAGACATTAAAGTGTTAACATTAAGAGTGATCAGTTTAAGCACAACAAGAAAAACAACATTTTGGAGGTTGGTGTTTAAAATGATCACAGCACCAGTTATGTACAAAAGTACACTATACAGGTCAGATTATTCACAGAAGAAAAGGCAAAACTTGGGAATAAACAGTATTAGGAAAATGCAAATATTTATATTAACTTTTGATTAAAACAAACTAAGTGCATGAAGGTGAAAAAAGATCTATATATCATAGGATGCAATGATTAGAAATGTACTCTGTGATTAAAGAAATCTAATATTTCTATGGTCATCATTTGATTGTATACACAATAACAGTGTGTCTGTACAAGGTAACGTAAAAAGATTCCTATCACCATCCCATCACAAAAACTCCATAACCACCGTGCAACTTATATAGATTTAATTACAATATCAGACTCAGGATCACCTGCCATCCTCCTTATTCCTTTCAACTATGGGGGAAAAAACAAGTGATATACCTGCCCACAGCCTGACAAAAGAAACAGCATTAGCTTGATCCAGTAAAGAGTTATTATACTATAATAAAACTATAAAAATATTATGAAAATATTATACTATATTTTGTGTTATAACCATTCAAAATTAGAAAACGAGTGTCCTTTTTTTACATTGTAGCTAGGGTTCAATGCTCTGACAAGTGACAGTTCTATTGCTGTATGTCTACATAAATACTTTTTAAATATATATATATAATTAAATTCCATGGCCATGATCTTTACAAGCATTTAAACATTTAATTGAGCTGCACATATCTCTGTGCTACAAACTAATTATTCTAATAATTCACTTCCACCACATGGGATGAAAAAGTGTAAATAGTTCAGTGTACCGTTTGAAGGATTCTAAGGACACGATGATGTTTTACATGACAAGTGCCTTCAAAATCTCAAAACTTAACTGAGGACGCAGGTTGAGTGGCTATTATTCATCTCTATTATAAATGCTTTGTGAAAAAAAAAATTTTGGAGTGTGGCAATATATTAATCGGCACACAAAAGAATCAGAATTCATAACTGATTTTTCCTCCTATCTCCACTTTTTGTATTACCTATATTGTGACATCACTTAATTTAATTCATGCAGTCATTTTTTTTTTAAGTACAAACATTTTTTATTACAAAGCTAATGGCAAAATTTTGTGCTTTATGGATAACAGATTTATGTTTAATTAGTTAATTAATTAATTGTGTCAGCCTTTTTATCATCAATTAATGCATTTGTTTACAATCAAATCAATTCATAAGGGTATTATGTATGTGTGTGTGTGTGTTTATTTATGAAAAATATATATTTTTATTTGCAACAGTATATTAAAGTAACATTACTGTCCTGCTGGACCTAAACCTTTATATAAATTATTTATTATTATTATTGTTGTTAATCAAGAAAAAAATCCTTAATGAAACTCTTTATTACACCAGCACCTCTATGGGCAATAGTGTAACATAATAGTGGAAAATGTCTTCATACTTCATAAACAAACAGCATTTCAACTGTAGTCCACTGTAAGTATAAATTTGAATTCATATTCAAAACCCAACCACAATGAACAAGTGACAAACAACTCCAGCACAGCCCTGTGTGATACGTATCTCAGGGCAAACACATGCACCTGAATTACCCTTTCAGCACAATGCTTTTTCCGTACACAACACTGCACATGAAGGAATTAATTTAAGATAGAAATCTGAGGTCAGTAGAATCATCACGGCTTTAGTCAATCACCATTTACGCTTTATTGAAATCCACTCAGGGACACAAGGTCTGTCCTGCCATGTATTCAGAGGACACATCATCAGCAACAATCTCCATCGTGACTGATGTTCATTTCACCATGGCAACCTATGGGCAGTCAGGAGGAGAGAATGAGAAAAGGTGTATAAAGGGATTAGAGAGGCGCCTGATAAAGCGAGGCAGCATTACACGCCTCCTGATTGGTCTACTTTCTCCACCGTGCTGGAGGAACACTATCGCATTTCGCCCACTTTCATGTAGGCTTGTCATTAGTCGACAAAAAAGGAACGAGTCTGAGAAGTGCACGGTTGTATTTTGACTGAAATGGGAGAATGCGGTCAGCCTTATCATGCAATATTTATGCTGTTTCCGGAGCTGAGACTGACAGTGTTGTAAATCATCAAACGAAAACTCAGCCCACCTGCTGTCGTGGATGTATAACCTAGGTCAGAGATGAATCAGCAGGAATACCATCACCAGCATGTCTAATAATCAAGCAGCAGGAACACAGGACATCAAGATACCATGAGTGTAATGATACAATGTTTAATACAATATAGTGGTGTCTTGATACAATATTCAATATAGGAAATATTAGCACTAACTGAAGATCTATGTTAGGTTTCTATAAATAAACCCATCGGAACAGGCAGAACTGGAATCTAACTAAACTAAACTAAAATTTCTGGCACTGAAAAAGGAGAATGCATTTTGTGACCCAGGAAAGTCTGTCTCTAAAGTCTCTAAAGAGGGTCTACTCATGTCACACAGCTCTCAGCAGCTCAAACATGTTGATAACCTTGCCTTCTATAACCGTAACAGAAATTCAACTGAACGGTTACATGTACTGGATATGATATGTTGCAGTGTCACTATTAAAATTTAAAAAAAACTCATCAACAGACACTGTGCACATATGAGACACATGCACAAGTAAGAAATATTAAAACTTTCTTTGAAAGCAATGAAAACTTAAATTGATGCAGGTTTTGTTTTTAGAATTCCAACTAGTGAACTAATCTGGTCTAAGATAAAGCTGTAAATTTAAGCTTTCCCAAATAAATGTAAAATTAGAGATAGGACCGACAATTCCTAATATCGATATCAAGTAAAGACTAACAATTATGGCTGATGGTAGAAAAAGGAAATGAATACAGTACCATTCATTAAAGCATTCCAAAGATTACAATAGGTTTTAAAACTCTTTGGAGCTGGAACCATTTTTATTGGAAATATAATCTATACCTAAAATGTAGGGCATTGGTGGTTTAGTAGTAAGTTTTTCACCTGTCATGCCAAAGGCCCAGGTTTGCATCACAGTCAATACCCTACAACCTTGGATAAAAGCCTGGATAAAAATGGGAGTGTTGCATCAGAAAGGGCATCCAGCGTAAAATCTGTGCCAAAAATAACAAATGTGTGGATCAGATGATGCACTGTGGTGAGCAGCGGAAAAGGACAACAGCAATTAGATTTAAAATGTCAATTATTTTTCTTGTTAGTAGTAAAATCCTATTTTTAATGTTTCAGGTTAAAAATTATAAATCTTAGATTTCTTCAAAGAAATTATATTGGATGGGTATAAATATCAACTGATACCCAAGGTTTCAGTATCTGTACCAGAAAAAAAGAGTCAAATCCAATAAAAGTGGAAACAGTAACTTTGCATTGGGCTTCCCACAGAAAACCAGCTCATTGTGGATAATTTCTCTGAAACAACATTAGTTTTCCACAAAAGACCATCAAACTTCACACCAAACCATTGTCAGAAGCACCGCTGATATGATCCACTGAAGAGTCTGTAATGCATTTTGGTGTGTGGGAACTGGAGAAGCCTGAGAAGCCTGTTCTAAACAAGATAGAAATTCAACAAGCATGTTTATAAAAAGCATTTTTCTCTAATACCACTGACTTCTCTTAGCACGACATTGAATAAACCTAAACACATAAACCTCCTGATTAAGCTGAATGTCAAATTGGTTGTTCAAAATAAGTGGAGAAAGTTGTAAACCCAGTCAGAAAGCGTTAACACGGTATTGTGTACAGGTACATGCGCTGGATTTTCCATGTCTGTTATTTTGTAATTATGTCCCTATTGTGCGTGAATGTGCGGCCTTATCGGAGCTTTCCCCTGCTTACACAAGACACTTCTTATACGCTAATTATCCATGTGTTGTGTTTATGTTATCAGAAGGTTGCCCAAGACAAACTCTTTCTGCTCCTTTTAGGACAGTATCCTCTTGCTACACTTCCAGATTCTTTTATACATCTGTTTATGTGTATTATATATACACTAATTCTGCACAATTAATCATATAGAAATAAAAAACTCAATAAACCAGTACAAATGTATTTTCGCAAAAAAAGGTGAAAAAAGGGTGAAACTTGTACTGTTTTTAAAGTAATGAATGCATAGTCAGTAACTCGTGGAGTTTTGCCTGAAGTATACTGAACATAACATATGGTCTCATTCGTCAGGGCGTTGTTGGTTTTATATAAGGGCAATGCGTATGGTTTTGGTGACCAGGAAAGGCTACGTTGGTGCTTTCTGAATATTAACACAGGCTAAATAATTAACATGAAGCACATGCAGGTATCATGTGGAATGAGACAACATTGAAAAAACAAGAAAATCACAGATGCTATCCCATATTACTTAAAGATCATGGTCGACATTTTGTGAAAAAGGGATTTCAGAAACTTCATGCAACTACTTCTAGCGCATTTTTTAGCTTTTTTCATCTGTATAAACAAGTTTGATTACTAAATGGTATGTTAAATAGTTAAATATTGTAGTTTCAATTGCAATTGCAGTATGTGTCAAAATAATTGCAATGTGAATTTTTGATCAAATTGTGCAGGCCTAACTATACATCACTCCCTCACTGTTGATCGCTTTTTAATACTCCAAAAAGCAACAATAAGCCACATGGCTGCTTTCAAATTAAAGACTGAATGTTTTAGCGAGATTGAGTCCTAACAGGCATTATGATCATCCTATGACTACAGAATTCTCATTTACAATCTTTGCTCACTTTTCATAAATATTACAGTGTATTTGTGAGCTGTAGAGTGGCTTGTGTGTACAGAGAGGGCACACCTCGATACTTGTCTAAACCCACACATGAATCATGGAAGTACTCGTCTATTTCGAGCCAATATTGTCACAATATGCTTGAAAGGATTATGCATCACAGAAATTTAGCACCATGTAAATCTTTGTTAAAGCAGACCTAATGAAATTAAGTCAGTTCACCTTTTATGAATATAATACAAAATGCATGCCTCACAGGATATAGGTGGAAATGTTGGCCCGGAAAACATGACAATAACCACAGAATTGATGAACAATAAAAACCCAGTGCATACAGATAATAATATAATAATAACAGATTAATGGACAGATGAGCTACAGTGTTTAAGAAAATCTAACTAGGGCAAGGAAATGTTAAACCTACTCTGATTAGGTTAAGGATTTTTTAACATGATGTTTGTTAAGTAATGATGCTGTAATATTTCTCTGATGATTATGATACATTTGCCTAGGACACAATCTCTATACAACATTGCAGGGATGGGAGTTTCTTCACAATGCATACGTAGTCATCATGTGCACTACATACAGTTCATTTTAATAGAAACTGATGGTTTAAACCATTATTAAAAGTGCTTGTTGTATAGCTTGTGGCAAGACGGAATAGGTCAAATGACCCACAATTCTCAGTTCCAATGGGTGTTTTCATTTCCTGCGTCTTTTTACACTGAGGGAAAAAACAGGCAGAAGCTCTTTCTCTATAGGATATAGCACAACATGTCAGTTTGGATATAGTGGAATCATATTAAAATGAATCATGGAGCAAACTGAATTGTGACCACACATACCAGCATTTACAGCACAGAAGGCAAAACATGGTGGACTAAATCCAGATACAAGGATGTGCAGTCAATATTACATTACACTACCCCCATTACTCCCTAGCTGAAGCAACAGCGGTGGCCACATGTATTAAGAAAACATACGCCATGTATTATACTTCTCTACTGTAGTGCACAACACATGTAATGTCACTAATCAGTTAGAATCACCTGGTTTTGGTAATGGATGGAACAAATTCGTGGAAGCTGTGGTGTCTTCCTCTGCATGAAAATACTTAAAATTTGGAGTACCTGGAGAAAACCCACCAAGCACAGGGAGAACATGCAAACTCCATGCACACTGACCCCGAGGTGGGACTTGTACCCTCTGTGGAGATGCAAGGCCACAGTGATAACAACTGAGCCATTTCAGGTCGCAGGTTCAAACCCCAGCAGCACCAAATTGCCACTGTTGGGCTCCTAATAAAGGCCCTTAATCCCCAATTGCATAATGTTAACATCTCATTATACAGCTAAGTCATTTTAGATATGCGCATCTGCCAAATGCCATGAAATGTAAATGTAAAATAACAAATTATTCGTATTATCTTGATCGTCATTATTGTAAAACCGTTGTCTCAATTTATTTGGCTACCCATATACAGTACATCTCATGTACCGGATAGAGCACAAAAATTCGTCCCTTTGCGAATTGATGCCCTTATCTGATGCCACGTAAAATGAAAAACACACCTTTTTTCCTTGTTTTTTTTTTTTTTATTGGGCAAAATTTTGGAAATCTCAGCTGTAGTTACTTGCCGACATTCCTAGTTCTGCAGTTTTAAACAAATGAGGGCAAATCAACAAATCCAAGAAAGGGTTAAGTCACCATAGTTGATGGCACCACAGTGAAGCCCAGATCACGTGATCACGTGACAGCACAGCCAGAGCAGAATCATGATGTTTATCATTGTATAACTTTAAACACGTAACACCTGAGCAATGGAACACTTGCGCGCGCGCCTATGTGTGTGTGTGTGTGTGTGTGTGTGTGTATACAGATCAAGTTAAACACACTGAGCTCAGCTGAGACTCATTGCGTAACATAAATCTCTATTTAACTCATACATGTCTCAGTTTACAGTGTAACACATAAGCGGCCAGTGCTTTCAGGATATAATGTGGTGTAATTGTGTAACGATGTTATTACACACCTGCGTGAGCTGATGGCCTGATATAAACACAGAAACAAACTCATACTCTGCAGACTAAACTGGCGTTTTTATTTGTATAATAAATATAATAACTATTATTATCTACATGCATCAGACTGTCAGCTGATCTACACAAGCCAACAGTGACACACACACACACACACACAAACAGGTCGTGTGCAAAACGAAAGGAATGAATTTTACCTCGACAGAGCATCGGGTTCAATCATGCTTTCACCAAACCAAAAAGCAGACCCACAACATCCTCTGTAATGTTATCTGACATTTTCCCCTCCTTTTGGTGTTGATGCTGCTATGATTCTTTTTTTTTCTTCCTTACTCCGGTTGCTGTCAATGACATCACTTCCGGTGTGTTTTAACCTCTCTGCTTCCTCCTGCTGGAACGTGTGGAGTTTCTCGAAGTACTAAAGTGCTGGAGAATAAACCCGCGCACAACGTGCCGTTATGGGAGAATAATCACTAACAATTACACCACAGGTAATAATAATCAGCTTTGATGTAATCAGTGATATTATTTCAGGTTGAAGCCCGCGTACATACAAAACACCCCCTTGAAAAAAAAGATATATATTTCACAAAATATTGTTTGGTGTTCCATCATATGGTATCGGTTCCCACTGGCTTGGTGGCTAACCTTAAGAAATTGTACAAAATTGTACCTAGTTCAGAAAAGTTTTTAGAATTTACTGTCATTTCATCTTACTATAAGCAATGAGAAAGTGAGGATGTACAAAAACATGTTTACATCTTATTTACACTAAGTTGTACTTCTTTCATCATCAGTCAAATACAATCCCTGTTCAGTAATCGGAGAGTAAATCATACACCCAAGTTTTGTCACCAGTACTCGACATACAGTAAAGGGCGGGTCGTTCGCAGCACGCTGACGGAGTTCTTGGAGGACTTCAATGCGATGTTCTTTCTGCTCCTGGGTCAGCAGCATGGGTGCGAAGTTGGTAGCAAACTGGCGCATGTTCAAATCACACGTAAGGTTTGCCTGGATTGTTCTGTATGACACACCGACAATTACAGCAACCTTGCGGATTGTTCTCTGACGATTATCATACACAAGTTGCTGAATGGTTTTGACATTTTCAGGGATTGAGCTAGTTGAAAGTCTTCCTGATCTCACATCATCTTCCAGTGACGTTTTTCCGCTCTTGAAGCACATGGAACCACTCATAGACTCATAGGAGCATCACCGTAAAACTCGCCAAATCATGTCAAATGTCTCTGTGGCAGAATTGCCAGTTACATGCAGAATTTAATGTTCGCTCTTTGCTCTTACTTTGATGTACAAAGGATTATGTTTTTTGGCACACTGACTTATGAATGTTGGTGCTCCCTGTGAATGTGCATGCAGCCTTGTGCTACCATCTGTTAGCATGTTACAAACCTAGTGTCTAAATTTTTTTTATACCACCTCATATTTCCTATGAAACCAAGAAAAAACCTTCCTCATACGACCAATACATTCTTGATCTGGGGTATGTGAGGAATGACATGACCTTATTTATTCCTAGGAGGATCTTAATTTCTTCCGATGTCATGGCCAGATTTTTTAAGTTACATACTCCTGGGTGGGGGACTGGGAGAGCCACTTGTAGGTGCTCAGTGACTTGGGAGGAGCACGTAGGTTTCTTGATCGGAACTTGGTCAACACTAAGGGTATACCTCCTTCCCCCATCCAGCTGGCATCCCTGGCCGGCCATTTAAATCAGGGCCCATTACTCAACAGACGGACCCAGTCATTCTACAGCTTGGTCATCGTGCCGAGTGATTGTCATTTATGGTAACCCAGGTGCTTGAACTGTTGATCTTCAAAGCAACCCAATGCCTGCAACCAGTGGTTGACCCGATACATCTCCCTCTAGGGTTCCCAGTGCTCCCAACGCTGCTTGAAGGGGATCCAATCCCCTTCTTTAGCGCTTCAGGACCCAGTTGACCCTTCAGCTGTTCTCCCAAACTATTGGGACTTCAAGAAGGTCTCCCCACAGACCCTTTGATTTTGCAATCGACCTGCTACCTGGGTCTGGCACAACCTGTTTGTCAAGCTAGAGATGTCCCAACTCCACATAACAACTACCTCCTTCTTGAGTTTTGTAGTGTCATTTTCTGAGCTTTGCCAATTTCTTCAGACATTTTGTGAGAAACTTCAGCACCTTTGCAGCCCCACTCAGTGCCCTAACCAAAAAGGGCCAGGGGAGGTTTAAAAAGACAGTCAAAGCACAGCGTGCCTTTTATGCCTTAAAGGCCAACTAACAACCATGCTTGCCTGATCCCGAGGTCCAATTCATAATGGAGGTTGATGCATCAGATATAGGTGTCAGAGCGGTCCTCTCCAAGCACTCTCGTGCACCTACTTACTTCCCGCATCGCTTTACTCCATCAGAGAGGAACTTTGGCATAAAATTTGCTTTGGAAGAGTGGAGACACTGGCTGGAGGGGGCCAAGCAAAAAGATGGTCATCTGAATGGATCCCAAAATTTGCCAAATCTTCCAAATGCCTAAATCTGTGTCAAGCCAGGTGGTCCATCTCTTTACACACTTCAACTACATATCATATAGGCCAGTCTCAAAGAACTTGAAGCCATCATAATTGAGCAGGAAATCTGGCAGGCCCAGCAACAGAAGCCAGACCCTAGAGGACCCACAGGAAGAGGATATATGAACCACACCATTTGGTGCATGGCACCAGTCAACCGTTCCTGGGCTGAACATCTGATCTGGGTGGAGTACACCAACACCACCCTGCATGTCGCCAAGGACCTCACTGACGGTGGATTCAAAGTAGCTGGCCTCCCCAATACATCGGTCCGTTTAAGATCCTTAATAAGATTAACCTAATGGCATACAAGCTGGCGCTACCCTGTTCGATAACCCTCACCTTCCACGTCTTGCTGCTTAAGCTAGTACGATGCAGCACTCTGGCAAATACATTAGTGGTGAGGCACTGACATGCATGGTCAGGCGAATCCTAGATTCACACGTCCAGACAGCCACACAATATTTGGTAGACTGGCGGGGTATGGTCCAGAGGAAAGCTCAAAGCCTGGCACATACTAGATCCCAAACTCATCAGAGCGTTTCATAGCAACCGAGTAGCTGGCATGGGAACATCAGGAGCCGTCTATAGAAAGGAGGCTACGGTAACATGTTCACTAGGCAGTGCCGCCATAAAGGTAATCAAAAGAAAGTAAACAAAGAGAGAAAAAAAAGAGAAAAGACTAAGAAAAGAGAAAACTGAAAAGACAAGAGAAAAAGACAAAGGAAAGAAAAGAGAAAACCAAAAGAAAAGATAAAAGAATCACGCCTCGAAGAGATGAAGTTTTGCTGTTTGTGTTTTGTTGTAATTGTGCACACTTATAGGAAGACTCTTCCTGTTTGGAAAAGTCTTTCTGTAAGTGCACACAATTTCTCCCACAGCTTACCTCCACTCAACTTACAATTCAAAGCCCTGCAAGGAGGCTCGTTACTTAATGGCGCTTTAACATTACGTGACCACCTCCACTTACAAACTGCAACAAGAAGGCATATGGAGACTTATGAAGAATTAAAAAGACTTACGGAGTGGAGGAGTGGAGCATTGCACTTTGGGATTCACTTCAACAGTAACACCTGTACACCTGCAGTTACCAAATCAGCCAAACTAATGGCAGCAGCAAAATGTATAAAATTATGCAGAAGCGGTTCAAAAGCTTTAGTTAATGTCCACACTGAACACCAAAAAGGGGGGGAAAAATCCAGCAACTTGACTATGGCATGGTTGTTGGTAGACTGATTTAAGTATTTAAAAATCTGAAATAGTTTGGGTGAGTCTGTGCCGGCGATAGCCTTAGATTTCTGGTCTTAGCTAACAAGAGATGAATGCAATTTAGCCTTCTGCTATTGTAGCCTATCCACTTCAGTGTTTGATGTTCTGGGAGCTCAAACCAATCTGCCCATTTTCTTTTGACATCTGATATAAACTAGGTGTTTCCACCCACATAACTGACAATGTTTTAGTATTTGTTTGCCTCCTTCTGTGGAAACATCTGTGACTTGAACAAAGTTAATTTTGCTTTATTCTGAAGTTCACTGTGAAGATTGAATGAAGATCTTGACCTGTATCCGCATGATTTTATGCACTGTTTGGATAACTGAATAAATAAACAGGCATACATGTTTCATACAAGTAGATGATATGTGTACATTTCTTCTAGATTTATTTGCCTTTTATTAATAAATGATTATAGTCAGACAATTTACAGGTAAGACAAATTAAGATACAGGTTAAATACATAATTGTAACATTCTACTATAAACTTACAGGATGTTATTATGTAGAATAAATTAATATAGTTATTTATTAATTAGATTGACTCGATGAGAATAAAAAGTGGCTATATGTACTTGATAGTCAAAGCAACACATATTAAACACTTAACATTTTCCTTCATAGACCAATCGGGTAATTTAATAAGTCGTTTCTTTTACAATAATAGAAAACTTTAAACATCAACAGTGAAAAAAGTATTGGAAATCGGATCAGCCTGCATGTTAGGTAATTTATTATTGTGATAATTTATCTTTTATATAGTGTTTAATCTTCTGCAATTATTTATTCTAAACAATATATTGCAGCATAAACTAACATAATTCTTTGGTTTAAATTATGATTTAGTCCAGACCAGAGTAGAACTCTTTCTCCCTCCTGTGCTGCTGCACTGGCATGTCCCTTCTAGTGTCCTGTAGTTTGTTCATATCGATCTCCACCATAGCCATGCCCACATCTGTCCCCCCACAGTCTGTCATGATCACACCCCATGGGTCCACAGCCAGGGTGTGGCCATATGAAGAGCGCTTTGCATTATGAGTTCCAACCTGAGCAGCAGCCAGGACATAACACTGAGTCTCAATGGCTCTGGCTCGCAAGAGAACCTGAAAGAACCACAGAACAACAATAACAACTGAGCTTCATGTGCCGGCATGAGCTAAATATACCTTAATAGCTTAATTATTCAAAAATTACTCATCTGAACTGCATATTCCAAATGTCCGAAATACATCAGCACAATGTATATCCTGGGATATATCCTTAATTTAATATGCAATAAATATAAATAATATATAAATACCTAGACAAACGTACACATGTATATGTATGTATATACTTACACATCATCTACAAGTCAAGAAATAAAACCCATAGCAATAAAATCGAACACACTTAACTGAACTGAATCTAATGTGATTCGATTTAATGTGTATCTCACAAAATACACATTAAAATGATAAAGATTAAACAAAAAAATTTCATTGTACACTGTATAATGACAATAAAGATATTCTTATTCTTAATGAAGCAATAAGCATATTTCGAAGTGGAGAAAAGGCCCTAAGACATGCGACAAAATTTTTATCACAGTATAAAACAGCAACAAGTTTTTTTTTTCCATTAATCTATGAATTGTGTGTAGGTTCTCACCTCCCAATGGGCGGTGCCTGTTGCCACTGTAAATGCTGATGGATACGTGAGGATCTCTGCCCCATGCCTCTGAAGAGCCGAGGACATCTCAGGGAAGCGCAGGTCATAACAGATCCCCAGTCCCACCTGCACAGCACAATCAATAGACTAATAAACGGCTTGTTAAAACAATAACAGAGAAACAGACAAACAAACAAGTGTCATTTACCTTTCCAATTGGGGTCTGAACAGGTGGCACTAAACCCGGTCCAGGAATGACAAAGGCACTTTCCTTTAGGGACACACCTTTACTAGTCAACTCTACATCAAACAGGTGACCTTTTCTGTACACAGAAACAATGTCACCTGCAAGCAATAACACAAGGATTAACATTTCCTTCTCAGATGTGACTTTTTTCTGTTTATGTCTTTAACATGGCCAGTTTTCATGTTTATACACACATTCACTAATTCAGTCAGCACCAGCGCAGTCTTTAACCTTATAATATATATAATATTTATATACTGAATTAGAAATTGATTCAGTGCCAAATTCTGATTAATGTTGAGTGTGATTGGGTGCAAATTTCATTTTCTGTAAGGACAACTGTTCTTCAGATCAAGCAAAAAAGTGTGTAAGAAAGAGTGTGTAAGAACGTGGTGTAATACCTTGGCCATTAATGATGACATGGCTGTTGTAGAGGCGTCTCATGTTTTCCCAATCATTCCCTCTCTCATGGAAACCTCCCAAAGACAGCCAGACATTCAGTTTCCTTACAGAGACAGAGGCAGTAAATCTTACAGTGTCACTATGAAAATCATTTGACCATCTATACAGCTATAAAACAAAAATAAGCAGAAATAAGATTTGTGGTCCAACTCTGCACTTTAATAAGACAGTTTATTAAGTTTTAATAAAATAAAATACATTTCATGTCTATTTTAAATGATTTAAATGTAATTAAATTAACACAATACATGTTTTTCTTCTTGAAAACATTGCCCTTTGGGTTGTGCCTTCTAAGATTTCAAGAAACAGTAAATATAGTGTCAGGCCAAGGAAAGGGGGTGGGCGGGGCTTACATTAATATTTCATTGAACCATCTTTTGTTTGATAAGCTTATGCAATGTCACATTCATGGTCGCATTTTTAATTTCTCTCCAAGATATTTTATTGAAGATGGGGAATCAGACTGGTACGTAAAGATTTCTCCAGCACATCCCAAAGATTTTTAATGAGGTTAAGATCTGAACTCTGTGGTGGTCAATCCATATGTGATAAAGATGTCTCATGATCCCTCAACCAGTTGAACACAAAAAATAACTAGACCTGGAACTAGACCCGACCAACAGAAACAACCCCAGATTATAACACTGGCCTGTGAAGGCTGATACACATTATACACATGCACCCATCACTCTGGAACAGGGTAAGTCTGGACTAATAAGTCCACATGACCTTTTTCCAACGCTTGTAGATTATTTTTTTATCATACACAGCAGTCAGAATCCTTTAAGGTATCTTTATGATGTTTTGCTAATTACATTTTGTCCTCAAATATTAATGAGTTTTACAGTTCTTAACCCAATATTTATAGTATACAATCTCCTTAGTCTTTTTTTTTCTTTTCTTGATGCAGGCCAATAATTTCACCCTTCTGAAACAGAGGAGCATTTTTGCCATGACCACAGGATATGTCTTCATGTTTAAGAAATTAGAAGCTACTCACTGCATCAGTTAGGATTTAATAACTTACTGCCAGTTGAACTATATTAACCACTGCATTGTCATTATGAAAGAAAGGTTCTTGTCGTATTGCTTAGTTAAATCCAGGTGGTGTAGAAAATACTTTCCACAGATAACATTTACTACTCTATTATTATATGAAGATTAATTGCACAGTTATGTAATAAAATAAAAGTGCAATACTTTCATTTTCAGGTTGCTATTGAGAAAACGATCCCTAATTTTCAGTAAATGGTTTTACTACGTGTGTGTGTCCTCATATATTGTTCATTATTCACCACTATGTGCAGTCTCATTTTACTGTGGGGAGTGTGTGCATGCAAACCAGTAATGCTTTCACTAAACTCTAATGATAAGCTCCACTGTTGCCTTCAGTACATACATTAGTAAAAAAAAATCATGACCTATACACCTGGCTAACTGGGAATATCTGGTGATGATGTCACCCTGAAGGCTTTCAGATAGCCGCAGCGTTTCCTCTTGACTGGAGCCGATGTAATCAAAGCCCTCAGGGAGGAAGATCATGCTTGCACCACCCTCCTTAGCCCGCTCAATCAAACGCTTGCATGAAGTGAAGTTTGCCTCCTTGTCAGAGGTAGACATTATCTGACACACAGCTGCCACAGGATGTGATGAGGTCATCCTGAAAACAATTTGGAGTGTATAAGAGAGGTTTTCTTGGTTAAAATTTGATAACTGGATGACAGCTCATGGCTTTATTATTATTATTTGCAGCTTACAGCTATTAAAAACCCAAAATTCAATATCTCAGAAAATTAGAATATTGTGAAAAAGTTCAATAACTTTTTGTGTCACCCTCTAATCAGCTAATTAACTCAAAACACCTGTGCTACAACTGTCGCATTTCTTTTGCCAAGCCACCCTTGAACCAGAGGCAAAGTCAGAAGAGTCTTACCTGGGCTAAGGAAAAAAAGGACTAGCCTGTTGTTCAGTGAACAAAAGTCCTCTTTTCAGATGAAAGTCAATTTTACATTTCATTTGGAAATCAAAGGTCCCGGAGTCTGGAGGAAGAGAGGAGAGGCACAGATTCCAAGCTGCTTGAGGTCCAGTGTAAAGTTTGCACAGTTAGTGGTGGTTTGGGGAGCCATGTCATCTGCTGGTATTGGTCCACTGTGTTTTATCAGGTCCAAGGTCAGTGGAGCCCACATTGCCAAAAGTACTACCTGGTTTAAGGACCAAGGTATCCCTGTGCTTGATTGGCCAGCAAACGCGCCTGACCTAAAACCCATAGAGAATTTATGAGGTACTGTGAAGAGGAGGATGTGAAACCAGACAATGCAACAATGCAGAAGATCTGAAGGCTCTCAGCAGTGCCTCAGATTGATCGCCTTCATGCCATGACGCATTGCTACAGTAATTCGTGCACAGGGACATTTTTTTTATCGGTCTTACGTAATATTACAATTTTCTGAGATAACCCAAAATTCAGTTTCATTAGCTGTAAGCCATAATCATCAAAAAAAAAAAAAAACACTTGAAAGATATCAGTCTGTGTGTAATGAATCTATACAATATACTTTTTTGAACTGAGTTTTGAACCAGTTCCAGCCTCGGTCAGCCATGCCCACGGCTCTCCTGCACCCCACTGCTGTTACAGCAGCTTGCCACCACAAGCCTGCATGCACCTCCTTGTCCACACAAACACACTGATTCAGAACTCCCATGCCCTGCTCCAGCCAGAGGTCTCTGGACTGGCAGTTGCAAACTCCAGAACCAGTTACGCTGACACCAACCAAAAAGGTCACTGTAAAAGGAGAACCCAGCACTACAACAAGAGAAATTTCATTAGCACTGATCATCCTGCAGGTGCCTGCATCTCTGTAGAGTTTGAGCAAGGCAAATAGACTGTTGTACAGGGTTTAATGCTGAGCTTACCAGCTTACTCCTCTGTCTGACTGGGGGGCAGGGACTGGGACAAGCTGCTGCCATTCATTCGCTTTACCATCCGGGAGACTCCCCAAGCCTCCACCAGGATCACGCCTTTTGAACTGCTGTTTGGGAGGCGACTGCAGGGTCTACTTGACATGGAGGATGAGACCTGGAAACAACGGTTATCTCTGCTTAAGTATGTAGTGCAATATGTACAGGAGATGCAGGCAAACACTAACTGCATTTTCCTGATCATGCACAAACGTATGAAACAAACTCGAGCTGAACAGCCCTGCACAAACGATCGATCTGCACAACCCAGGGAATTTAAACCTGGCGATCACATGTTACTACTGCTTTTTAGCATGGTGCAAAGGACCTACACCACTGTGTTATGTATGGGACCCATACAATATTGCATGTAACAGCCAGTAATAAACCATTACCTGCTGCTTCAGCCCTAACCTCTATTTCTCCTAAGAAGGAGAAATAGAGGAGAAAGGAGAAATAGAGGTTAAGGATGAGCTCTAGCTCATTGAGGAGAGGACCTCACCCCTTCACAACAACAAGAGCGGAGTGAACTGGTCAACAAGTTCAGAGACAAATTCTCTACAGAGCAGAGAGTAAATCATCTAGTACAACATGACATCAAATCTCCAAATGACATTGTCATGTGACAGCAACCATGCCATCATGACTGCTAGATTTAAATGGATATTGGCAGATTGATATAACTGGTGTGCCCCCAAAACTGCGTTCAGTATGAGGGAATTGGCAGTAACATTTTTGCCTGCACAGAGCTTCTGCCATATTACAATGAGAAACATTGTCCCCTCTCATCACCCCATGTGATCCACTTGAGCACCCTATCAACATCACTAAGAAAATGCGTTGGAAGAGCTCAGACAAGTCGGCCTAACAGCAAACACAAAATAGCACTACCTGGGACTTAACGAACCACAGTACCTGGGGTATCAGATCAGCTGTGGTCTGCTGAGACCATATGGGAAGCATCAAAAAACTAGACAACAGCTGACAACATCTTAATGGTGCCTGAATCTTGAAAGCTGGCCATAATTAAAGACAAAAGTGCAGAAGCAGCGATCACAGTCCATCAGTCTGTAATCATCCATGGCCCTTACAGCACACCATCTCTAGGTTGGAACCAACTGTGTAAAATATGTATTTCTAATTTCAACTAAATATGGTGTGTCATGTCCTATGCCCTAAGAAGAAATTGTCTCAATTATAAAATCATTTACAGCTGGCCAAAACAACCAAATAATTTGAAAATAACTGCTAATTCATCTATGACGTAAAATGTGTGTCAACCATTTTGGACATTTTCTTTTCGACTTTTTACTGTGTGTTGCAAAAAAAAACTGAAATAATTAGTCCCACCTTAGAAAAGTTAAGTGTTGCAAGACTTTTACATTACACACTTAGGAAGTTAGGAGATAAAGAAGAATCAATACTCAATGATTACAGGATGTTTGTTGGATTCTTTGGATGATGATGATGACAAGGTAAAGTACTATATGTGGCTGCTAAATCTAGAAGGCTTTATGTCCTTATTCCATTTTGGTGCTTCTCATATCAGACCAAAAAATAATTCTCACTCAAGTTTAAATGCTTGTCAATCTCATCTCTGGCCACTGTGGTGTGCATCAATCTGGCATGTTCTCCCCATGCTTGGAGGGTTTCCTCCAGGTACACTGGTTTGTCCAAACATGTGTGGTATAGACTGCTTGGCGTGATTTCTGAATGGTTTCCAAATTAGCAATAGTGTATGCTATGTATGAGTGAGATAGTTTGGCACTCCATCCAGGGTGTTACCCTGTCTTGTCTATTCTTTTCAAAGGTAAAGTGCATGTTAATCTGTTTTATTTGTACCTTACAGCAGTGATTCTGTTAATCTGCGCTCAGTCGAGTGGCATTAGAAAGATTTCCTTGTTTCCCCCTGTAAAAACGATGTTTCTGTTGTGTAATTGTGTGTGTGTCAAATGACAGTGTCAGGCTGATACAGACGGGGGGTGTTTTACTATCTTTCTGGGCTTGGTCCAGCACTGCTTGGTTTTTATGCTGAACTGTAGTCAACAAACAGCAGTTTAACATAATTCCCCTTCCTAGTGTGTTCCCAGATGAGTCAGTGTTCTTTGTAGAATGTGTGAGATGGCCTCATCTGTCCATTGGTTTGAACAGTATGAAAAGTGTATGGGTCCAGTGTGGCAGGTAGTAAAGGGATGATGAAGTCTCGGACTTCTAAAGTAACCGAGGTCAAGGCTACAGGGCGATAGTCATCGAGGCAGGCAGGATGGGGTTTCTTTGGGACAGGAAAAATAATGGCCTAATTGTAGCATTTAGGGATTATTGATTGGGATAAGGAGAAGTTGAATACTACTATGAACAAAGGTGCTAGCTGGTCTGAGTAGGCTCCGAGAGCTTGACCCAAGATGCCATCTAGTACTGCTGCTTTCCCAGTGTTCATCCTCCTGAAGGTTTTCCTCAAATCATGTTTGGAGATTAACATGGTTCCCGTGTTGCCATTCTCCTTCTTTCTGCTGCCATTAGCAATGGTAGCACTATTAGCATCGCTAGCGTCCTTAGTGCTGTTAGCATCAGCCTTGAAGTGAGTGTTCGTCATTCTGATTGTTGGTGTTTTATAGTCTATCATTGCACTTAGTTTTCTCCAGTCACGCTGCTGCGCCGCACCCACCGCTTTGTGAACGTTCCAATGACGCAGTCTTGGACAAGTCCATGTCTTCAAGTCCTGTGTTATAGGCAGCTGTGTGATATCTCAGAGAGTTGGGGATTGTTGGATCTACCTACGGCTGCTGATTGGGAAACATTCTGATAGTCATTTTTTTCATGGCATCATCCACTATTTTTCAGATGAATCCAACAACTGCTGAAAACAACTGAAATATGTACCAGTCTGAGCCATCCCGTGCATCCTGTAGGGCAGCCGCTGATCCATCCAACATGCGACCTCCCTCTGGGACTTCCTGTTTAAACATCTGTTATATTGTGGCATGAGGAAGATGGCAGCATGGTCAGATTTCCAAAATAGGGGGATGAGATTGTGTCTTTTAGCCATCGTTGAATGGGGTGTAAAAGTGATCCAGGGTCCTTTTACCTCTAGTGAGGCAGGTGATATGTTGATAGAGGTTTGCACTGTTAAAGTTCCTCACCATAATAAAGGCATGTCCTGGGGTGGTGGTTGTTGTTGTTGCTTTTATTCATCACACATACATTACTGCACAGTGAAATTCTTTATTTAAAAAAAAATGTATTTCTTTATTTCTTGTTAGAAAGCAGGGGTCAGAGCCATTTTATGCCACCTCTGGAGCAGACAGGGTTAAGGGCCTTGCTCAAGGGCCCAACAGCGGCAACCTGGCAGAGCTCGAACCGCCGACCTTCCAATATGTAACTCAGAGCTTTAACACACTCAGCCACCACTGGTCTCCATTGTGGTGGGTCTGGTGCTGTGTGAGAGCCTCATGCAGTTCACATAAGGCAGTGTTGGATATGCAGGAGCATGGGAGAGATACAATACTCTTGCTTTTGCTACAGCTGCTGTTAACCATTAAACACACACACCACCTTCCTTTGACTTACCCAATTCCAAAGTTCTATCCACACGGTGAACCAAAAAAAACTTGGTCAGCTGGATGGCATGGCTGAACCCACAGCTGGGTTCCCAAATTCCCACATAGTGTGTGTATGTGTGTGCCCTGCAATGGATTGGCACCCTGTCCAGGGTGTACCCCGCCTTGTGTGCCCTAAGTTTCCTGGGATAGGCTCCAGGTCCCCCGTGACCCTGAAAACAGGATTAAGTGGTATAGATGATGAGTGAGTGAGTGAGTGAGTGAGTGAGTGAGTGTTGGCTAGCAGGATGCAAGACAAAGCTCTCAGCCTTGAGGTTTTGAATCGCTTTGGATTGTGTCATTTGTACTTCCTTAGGATCTCACTCGGCCAGCATGGATCTGGTTCTAAAATCACTGAATGGTGAGTACATCATAAACCAATCGAAATGGGTGTCTCGATCATATCTTATGGAAACCATCGTGAATAAACTGCAGGCTTACAATCACGGCAAGTTAAAGTTAATAGATTGAATGTATTAATTGCAGCTTTTTTTTTATGTGTACAGTTTACTAGTGTTAGTACCCGGGTAAAGAGTTTTTAGGAATAGTTAAAAGGTTAAAGCTAAAAAATAAGCTGATCAGCTTTAATGTAATCAGTGATGATATTATTTTAGGTAGAACCCTGTCTGCCTTTCTGTACAGCAGAACTCTGCATAACTTATTAATACCAATAATTGATATTTTGTAAGGGTGAGAATCTTATGCTTTGTTTACAATAAGTTGTACTTCTTTCGTCGTCAGATAAATACACTCTCTGTTTAAAGTAGATTATACAGCCGATACATGGCTGTTCATAATATCATAACTTTTACTCAACATTTTGAATTGATTTTTACGCACAGTTTGAAGCGCATAACACGGTCATTTCAGGTATTTCACATACCTTCACCTTGGAATACTGCGGCTATTTATGCTCTAACGACTCATGTTTTATCTCATAGTGTCGCTTCACATTACTGTTTTAATTAACCCCATGGTTTCTCAACATATGAGTCAAACTGGTTTTAAACTTCACACAGAAAAAATAAACATACAATGGTCTATCCATACATCTTTAAAGATTCAGTTTTCAAAAGTTACACACCTTATTTTGGAGTAAGCCATGCTGTATTGGGCGTTCATTTCTGTTTGGTGAAGACTAGGGCATTTTGTAGGGGCATTATGGTCGTTTCTGTGTCTTCCACATGCTTTTTGTATTTACGGTAAACTATTGAGTTGATTGGCTCTATTAAGTGACACATATAGACGCCCACTTTGAGGGGAAAAAGCGCTATGTTTGTCCAAAATCTGACAATCTGACAATCTTTTGTGATCTGGCACAAAACTGCTCATAACGTCCCTTCTACTCAACATTGTGAATTCACTTATGGTGCAGATTAATCTCAAGCAAATACGGAAGGGCTGGCAAAGTTTTATTGAATTCTGTCGAGCCAGTTTTGCGTGATGCTGTGACAAAAATGGCTGGACAGACACACAGACAGAATTTTCTGCTGTGTAGGGCATACACACACATACAAACAAAAAATAAAAAATGCTTTAGAGAAAAAACATTGGCTCAGTTGTTTACTCGCAATCCGAGGTTCCACTGTAAATCATTTGGATGTACACCCACTAAATAAAGTGAGTACACTCCTAATTTCAGCGTTTTTTTAGTACATCTTCTTAAAGGATGATACTAAACTTGGATATATACTTGGATATATTTCAGAGTAGTCAATGTGCAGCTTGTATAACAGCAGAGATTTACTGTCCTCTGAAAATATCTTAACATAACATACAGCCAAAATAGCTGGCAACAAAAGTGACTGCACCCTAAGTGATAACAGCTGTACGTATTTAACCATGCAAAGTCACATGTATCGTGTTTATGTATTTCTTAGTGGCCAATATCTCCAGACCTGAACTCTATTGAGCACCTGCGGGGCGTCCTCAAGCGGCAGGTAGCGAAGAGCCATGGAAGAGAATCCCAGCAACAACATGTGCAGCTCTGGTGAATTAATCAATAGCTCTTTTTAATTCTTGCTGCTACTTTGAGGAACGTTTACTGTTTCTGCATAACCTCAACTCATCACCTCAACACCCCAGAGTATTATGTTATATCACTTTGTCGCTCATGTTTGCACATTTGGATGTGCACTTTATGTTGTCTGTATTAAAAAACAAACAAAAGGGAAAAAAACGTAGATAGTTCATCTCCAAGTTGGCTAGTTAGTTTGTGTTAATTTATGGTTTCAGGTCAATCTGTCTCGTCTCTGCTAGCCAGCTAACTAGGCCTCTTGGTTAGCTAGTTAGTTTTTCTGGTAACTTATGTAACTTATGTTTGTTGCATGTAGCACCTTGGTCCTGGAGGAACGTTGTTTCGTTTCACTATGTATGGTTGAAGTGACAATAAAGCCTACTTGAACTTGAATTCCATGTCCAGGAGGATTAAGGCTGCGCTAGATAACAATGGTGCTCACACAAAATACTGACACTTCTGACAGTTCACTAAGGGTGTACTCATTTTTCGTTGCCAGTAATTTAGACAATAAAGTTGACATGTTGAGTTATTGTTAGAGGACAGTAAATCTGCACTGCTATACAAGGTGCACACTGACTGCACCAAAGTATATCCAATTTTTTATTTCTTTGGTATTGCCCCTTTAGAACATATAATAAAGTGGTTGCTGAAATGTGAGGTGTGAACTCACTTTTGTGAGATGCTGTATATTGATGTTAGACATATCCGATTAATGCTATCCTAAAAACTAAGAATACAAACTCACTCAAATGAAGGATACATGCCCCAGTGTGCTGTAGTGAAGTGTGTTACCTGTGTGAACTTCTCAATGCTTCCAGCCGCCTGAGGAAATTGTACTTTGGTTGAAGCAGAACTTGCTTCCACAGAGTCTGAGAGAAAAGCATAAACTTCTCATAAAAAATGATCTCAACGCCAGAAGTGTACTTTACCTACTCATACTTCGAACTTCATCCTCAAAAACATTAATGAATCACTATTTCACTTGACCCTGGCAAGAGCCTGACAATATATTATAATAGAGTTTCATTAATGAAAAAATGTCTCTTCGACACTCTTTTTACACTTGTGTGAAAAATAGATTATTTTGTACACTCTATACTTAGATACTGTCGTTTTCTCTGCAAACACCCCACAAATACGGTTGTTTTTTTTTAAACAGGCATTCAGTACGGACAGCCCGCCTGAAGGCGATGTAGAGGTCCTCTCGGCTTGAGCATTTCATTTCAACATGGCGGCGAACAGCGGTAGCGGCACGGGGAGTAAAAGCAGTGGAGGGAAGCAGTCTGGCCCCTCTGCCGAGCAGGTACATTTCAGCCGGACTCTACGTGTAGCACACTGGGTTATTGTGTATATATAATAAACGAGAAGATATGTGTAAGGAATAAAAGTCATATTACTGCCGTGCACAATAAGCTAGCATGCTAGCAGCGAGAGGCGTGAGTGTGTAAGTAGTGCTGTTGCCTGGCTCCATAGCAAACGGCTCCTTATACGGATTATAGTGCACTACATAGGGCGTGTGAACCGTTATTTCCTTCCGTATGTAGTGCACTTGAGAAAGGACTTGGGAAGGCATTCTTCCTGAAGTTTAACGTTTCCAAGCAGCGGTTTGGGTGGACACGACAAGAGATAATGAATAGTGTGTTAGCGCCGCATTGATATCAAATTAATGCACTTAATTATTTAATAATGTGTATAAAAGTCTACATTGGAGGAAACTGCAGAGTCGGGAATGAGCTGAGTGAGCAGAGCTGGGCTGCTATTTCTGCCCACTGATGCCATGGTATGATTCATGACCTCTTGGTGCAAGCAAATTAAGATTAGGAGATTTTGAAGTGTTTTAGTGATTAGATTATAAAATGCTTCGACAAGCTTTATTTTCCATACGACTTTTAGTATTAGGCGTTGTCAGAATGCACCAGTGCTGAAATCTGAATGCTCTCAATCTGTTCTCGTCATGAGGTCACCAACCGTGGCCGTGCTGATCTGTGTACAAATTAGCGCACACAGATTTTACGCCTCCCAGTCCTCCATCCAGGGGCTGGGTTTGGGAATTACCTGAGAAACAAACCCAGGCAGAGAAGCCTGCCACTAAGCCTACAAACTAACTCACTTTGAGCAGTGGAAGAGGATTGCAGTCACATGGCTCAATCAGGCAGATCTGGGGTGAGATAGATGGATAGATGTGTCAGGATCAGGCACTGACATCACATCATGCAGCAAGAATCCATGTATAAACAGAACAGATTACTAAGTATGTTCTGATCCTTTACTGCTTTAAAATGGCATATAATGTGCAAGAATACAAGTTAGGATGTCTCTGGCAATTTGCCAGATTAGGTCATAACTAAAGGTTTGCTCATTACATCATAACTACAGATTTGCCTATTACATCATAACTAAAAGGAGAACCAGAATGGGGAGTCACTGATCAGGGAGGGAAGCGTTTAAATACTGTACTAGAAAGTCTGCTTTAAAAGACATGGAAGCTGAGGAGAGAGAGAGAGATCAATAGGTGGCGGTGATGCAACCTACAGAACTTTAGCTAGATGCATAGTGTGTATTTGGCAGACGTGCTTATTCAGAACTAGTTACAAAAGTGCTTTATAAACCTAAGTTTTGTTTTTTCTCTATAATTTCCCTAATAGAATTTTGCAAGTTTTGAAGGGGACCTATTATGCAAAGTTCATGTTTAAATAATTTTCTTTTTTAAAAACATTTATACACATTCAGATGGGCCTCTTGTAAGCAAAGATTTTCAAGGAAACCTATAAAATATAGGATATGTAAGCAAATGTCTTCCCTTGATTTTTACCCTCCAGTCAAGCAGTGAGTTTTCTAGTTTACAAAAATACCACAATCATTACCTAATCTCACACTGGGGGCATGTTACACAATCAGATTATGAGGGCACATTTAAGGTAGTGCCAGTCAATACTGCATTTTTTCCCCACAGGACACTTCTGTGTAATTCATATTGTAATAAAAATGTTCTCCAGTTTAGGCAGAAATCGGTTTATAGATTAATGGTTGACATGCTTAGACATTTTACCTGTACAACGTGATAATTTTTAAATATTAACAGCATCTAGTAGTAAAATACACCAGAGGAGCAGTTTGCTTTTCTTTCTCCTGAGTAAAAATTACAGATATGTAAGATGAGGCAGTGGAGTTGTTAGGAAGTCTCTGATATTAACTGACTTTCTGAAAGACACACCCATTTTACTCTGTTTGGTATTAACCATTTTGTGTTGATGCTCTTGTGTCAACTCTGTTATTCTGTGAGGGACATTAAGTCTTGTACGCATTAATGGGATGTGTGTGTATTTTGGTGGCAGGTTGTGGCAACGTTCCAGAGGATGCGGCAGGAGCAGCGCAGCATGGCCTCAAAGGCTGCCGAACTGGAGATGGACATAAACGAACACAGGTTATTTTTTCAGTTATTATTTCACCTGTTTTATTTATCTTCAAGCTCTAAATATATGCTAGGGGGAAAACCAAATTTAAAAAGAATTAAAAATTTTTAGTCTTGAGTCTGAAATTATGATTACAATGTATATTATACATGGCCTTCTATATAAAATGTTGCACACACAAAGATTTCATTCAGTCACCACACAATGTGGTGTTCAGGTCATGTATGTAGGTTTAGATTCCTTTTGTATTCTTCAAAAGCATCACTCCTATACATGCATCTATTTAAATCATCTGCAATATTTTTAAAGTATTTTGTCTTTAAAGGGTAATATGCATTGCCCATAGATTTGTTTGAACCAGATTGACTTAATTTTTTTTTTACTTTTAAGGCTTGTGGTTGATTTTTTTTTTTCTTCTTATGGATAATGTCTATGCACTTTTTTTATTGTTTCCCCCAACAAATAGTTTTACTTAAAAACATAGAAAAAGCAGTAAGGATCCCAGCCTAACCTGTACTGCATGTAAATAAATGTTGAATCATTTAGCATGTTTCATGAGATGTATCCAAACTAGAACTATTGCTTTTAATGATGTAATGATCTGTAGTTGTATAGGATAAGAATGAGATTGTATGTCACACCTATACCTTACCTGTGGGAGTGTGTGTGATGAATGTGATGATTAATCTGTGTGTGTTTCTCCAGCCTGGTCATCGACACGCTGAAGGAAGTCGATCCCTCTCGGAAGTGCTATCGTTTAGTTGGAGGCGTTTTGGTCGAGAGGACTGTAAAAGAAGTGCTGCCTGCGCTGGAAAATAATAAAGAACAGGTATTGAGATGCTGAGTGCCAGCCTAGGTGATATTTGACCTTTCTATTTGTGAGCAATTTAATTAAACAATTTGGATTGTGGTTTCTTTGTGTAATATATGTTTGTGTAGCAATCACACCTGACTTTTGCCTGGTAGTTTTCCTCCTGTTGCGAGAATTTTCATTTATCAAAGAATGGACGTTTTCATAAAGATCTGATTGTAAATGAGGTTACTGTGGATGTTTTTTATTTATTTATTTTTATAAACAGCTGGGTATGAATTGGGTCAGAGTGGACAGGCTTATGAACAGCTGCACTGGATGATTTTATGAACAACTGAGCATAGACATTGTCACAATAGAGAATAGTTTTATAAACAGCCCGGGGTTAAACAGTGTCAATGTTTTAATAAATCATATATGAAAAGAGTTCACAGTGCAGTTTTGTCTGACCTGTCTTCTTTCTTCCCTGTTAGATATCAAAGATAGTCTCGTCGCTCAACACACAAATGCAGACGAAAGGGCGGGAGCTGACGGAGTACCGGGAACGTTACAACATCCGCCTGGTGGGCGAAGACGACAAACAGGGCAAAGGCAACGCGGCTCAGGCCAAAGAAAGTGAAGAAGGAGGATCCAAAAGTGGAGCTGGAGTTCTGGTTTCTTAGTTGGTTTAAGTGTCCATATAAACCTATAAGTAATAGTGTAGGGTTTAAGAGGTTGAATATTGTGAAAATCACAATTTTAC
Organism: Clarias macrocephalus; assembly: GCA_011419295.1. Classification (NCBI taxonomy): domain Eukaryota; kingdom Metazoa; phylum Chordata; class Actinopteri; order Siluriformes; family Clariidae; genus Clarias; species Clarias macrocephalus. The sequence continues at coordinate 117,952 of JAAGKR010001280.1, forward strand.
CTGTGAATTTTGTATATTCATAATATTGAGACGGTCTTTAATCTCTTTAGAGTTACACCCTAGGGTACAGCACAGCTGATGGGGAATATTCTCACAGTAGAGACAGTAATGTTACAATAAGGTTTTATTTTGAGTGCAATCATGACCTTTAATCCATATTCTTTTCTCTCCCTCAAGCATTTAGGCGAATGTAAATTACAGAATATACACAGCCCACTGTCCTATACATCACTGCATCCTGAACGACAGATTTTGCCTGATTGATTTGATTTTTCCATTGTAATGTATGTTGTAAGCTTTCAAACAGACAGACTGTCCATCTGTTAGACACTTTATATATTAGGTGAATTAAAGGCTTAGGCCCTTTCATTTAGCTAATTAATGTCATCAGGCTACACTATAGAACGCCACTGTCTATATCTGTGAATATTCACATGGAACTGAATGATGCCCTAGGATTTTGAAAGAGTACATTATTTAATTAACAAATGCATCCCAAACCCCTTGACTTTGAAATTGGAGCACAGCCCTACCTGATGACTTATTAAAACTGTACTTGTTTTGAAGAAGGTGTTTTTTTTATGTTTGTCTTGTTTGTTTTGGTTAATGGATTAAAATGCAAACATAAACATTTTTCCTAAAAGTGTATATTCTCATTTTCCACAATTTAATCATGTAAAGTGTTTTTTGTTTGTCATTCCTCAGTATGTTTTAGCTTATACCGTATGTGTTTACATTAAGCACCATGGTGCAACACAACAATACAGAAGACTACAAGTGCAAATACATAAAAGTGTGAGGAATATGGAACAATAAATAAAAAGAATATCCACGGAGCAAAAAATACACAGGGAATTGACTGAAAACTATTGAGTTGCATAGCAGCATTAAGTGCAGCAAGAGTTCCATAAATAGTGTCTGATGCAGTCTTAGTAAGTGCAGTTAGCCTAGCACACTACTCCACTCTGTGTACAATTTGAATGAGTCATTTTGTGACTAATATAAATACATATTTGCTATTGTAGTACCCCTTGTGTGACTATTGTGATAAAGTTTAATGAGCAAACCAGTATCTAAAAAAAAAAACACAATGTAGTGTATTGCCTAAATACTGTTTCTAAGTGCTTTAAATTAATATGATGGTTTTAAAAAGAATCAATGTTCTGTTTCAAAGATTAGTGGCATCTACTACCTTCAGTGAATGTTAATGCAAGATATTAGTTATATATTATATACAGTTAACATATCACACATTAACTTAAGTCCTTCGACTCTTACTCCATCGCGGTAAGGTTCAACATGCATTAGGCTTGAGTCATAAAATACAGTATATGATGAAATGTTCAGTTGAGTGTACAAAGACATTTAGTGCAGATTAGTGTGCACTTCGAGTAATTAACTATACCTGTCATAGTTAAAATGCCTTTCTGATGCTCATTTGACATAGTAATCTATTCCTAATTATATAATTTCACATTCTCCTACCTCCATATACATGAAATATATTACATTTTAAAGAACATTGTGCCATGTCATGTTCAGCATATGTTTAGAATATTATGTTTTAATTGAAAACCCTTTCTTTTTTCCTATGCTAATATACCTATACTAATAAATTCAATTTAGTTTGCTTGTACAGTGGAAATTCTTTTATTTTAATATTAGTAGATTTCATTCACCTCTCAAAACCACTAGTGATTATTCGAACAAATCACAAAGGCTACTGAGGCTTGGGTGATTTATTTGCAATAAGTGCTTTTCCCTGGCATGGATCAGCAATCCAGAGCCAAGTCAGGAACACTTGGTGTGAGGTGATAAATAACCCCAAAAGGGATGCCAGTCCATTGAAGGGCACCATTACATTGGCATGAAAGGGACATTAAAAAAAGCCAGTGTAGCTACTGGCACGTTTTTGTAAGGAAGCTAAAGAACAGAGGAAACCCACAACAACAAAAAACACTTCCAGTGATCATCAACAAGAGGTATAGCAAAGAGCCAAACAACATTTTAGTCTTTTTTCTGATGCTTCACTGCCCTCTATTGGTCTTCTTACAACCAGAAATATATATATATATATTTTTATTAACTACTAATTAAAATGCACTGTACTTCTTATTAATACCATATATCTGGACACCAAATAATATTCATACATTATTTATTCATTTATTAGTTTATATTAAAACATCCCATCGCTACTTACAATTCAAGCATTACTCAAATACTGACAAATACAGAGTAGTGTCATTATATAATTCACTGCGTCAAAAGAAAAGATCACATTAGCAAAACTACTTTCAAATGTTCTACAAATGGAAACAAAGGCACAGTGACAAACACAGGGAGGAAAAAAATCCCCACATATCAGCTCCTATACACTTTCTTTGCTGTTAAATCGTTATTGGTGTACACTAGCCTTTGTGATTTGGGTCCAGTTGTAGCGGAAAACACTGATCAACCTTGGTGGTAGTGTTAGAAATAATAATAATAATAATAATAATAATAATAAATATATTATTTAACACAGACATTACCAAAGAACACTTTCAAAAATAAATTAAACAAGGATATGTACATTCACGTTTTACTCAGAAGTTCTGAAAAACAGTGGTTTATGTGAGGAAATTACCATAAAAATGCTACAAACGACTATTTTATGGACAAAATGGAAACAATCGACATTGTTCTTCTTACTCGGCAGTAAGAGCAGGTTTAATTAGTTTAACACCAATGCTATATTTTCTCATAATAATATATATGGACAATAATAATAATGATAATAATATGGGGTTTTAATATATGTTACATACATTGCTGTTAAATAAATTACAATTCAAAACACCATTTAGACACAATAATCATAATTTAAGTCACTTTCTCTCAGTCTCATCTCCTAGGCAAATAATTCTAGGCCAACATAGAATACATAAACTGTAAACATTATAACTAACAGCATTTTGCTTGACAGCGTTAGCCTACTTATAGAGATAAGCTTGAGAACATTCTTTCGCTTTCGGATAAACGTAAGGAGATGCTGATTTCCAGTCTCAGTTTAAGTACTGTGTAGTTACACTACAGTACATCATCATTACAGTACTACTTCCTTCTGATTTAGTGTTCTAACCTTCGGGAAACACCCCTATCCTACACTGACTGTTTAATGGTTTCTATGTATTATATTGTAGTGGTCAGGCTGAAATTCTTTGATTAGTAAAGTGGCTAATAAACTGTACTGGCTTGAAAAGATGTGAATGTATAATCCACAGTAAAAACACAAATACTACAGGAATATTGTTCTTTAGATGTTCCTCTTCACAACTAAAGCTTTCATATGCAGACTGAACTTTTCATATGGATGTAACCGGACATTAGATGTAGTAATTAAATATCCTTGGCATCGTGTCTCATTTCAAGTGTTACATTAACAGAGACCCTGTTCTCCGTTCAGTGTACAATGCACTAAATAATTTATAAGATACATGTCACAATTTCTGTACCTGGATTGTCACATACTGTTAGTATGTAAGTCCAAATTGTGTGCCATGACATCAGACCATCAGTAACTGTAGCAGAGAGTCCCTTACACTTTATGTAGTATATAATGTAGCCAGCAATTCTGCATCGTTGTGTAGGATTGTGACTCATTTCCTCTTCACTTTACCATACCTTAAAGCTTCACTAATGGGGCACGGGTGTTCCTCAGGAGATCCAGGTCTCAGCAGTGGCGAGGGGAACTGGGGTATTTGTTTCTCAAACCTTCCTTGAAGCTGCGGAACAGCAGTCGATTTCTGCGGTTCTCCTCGTCCTTGCGGCTGTGGAAGTCGCCCTGAACCTTGAAGCCCCGATGCACCACAAAGGCATTACTCACCACGGAGAACTTGAACCCTGCCACATGAAGCTCACAGGCCTGCAAGGGAACAGGTTAAAGTTTAACAGCTCGAAATGTATTACAAGAACTATAGCATCTATTACCATATTCGTACTGATAATATTAGGACTTACTTGACTGATACGGTTGAAGCCATACTGTCTAAAGTTCTCATCATACAGTGGCACTGATTTAGCCCCGATGTAAAAGGGTTCCCATGGGTCGACCCAGTTCTGCGTATACGCCACCTCTAAAGGCCCGGAGCTCTTGCTAACTAGATTTATCCAGCGGGAGTAGTTGGTGGGTGCCTGGCATCGCGGGCACAGTTCTTCATAGAAGGGCCTCACCTCACCAACCAGGTACAGCTGGGCAAGCTCAGATTTTGAAGCAGGCATCTTGCGCGTGTGCCTAATTTCAAAAGCAGGCAGGACCAGTACCTCGTCCGGGGCCGGCTCACGCTTCATCAGCATCATCACAAACTGATGATGCAGGTCTGCGCTGGGTACCATGTCAATGTCGAGGACAAGGATGTAGGCAGCGTCTGTGCCTGTCCTGGCCACGTTGCGAAGGAGGTTGTTAGGGTAGGAGACGTTTCTTCCCATGGCGTAGTTCTTGTACTGGTCCCGGTAGGATTCAAGTTTAGCGAAGACCCCAGTACAGCCTTGTTCCTCGAGACCAGCAAAGTGCTCCCGGTCTTGCTCGGGAAAGCTCGCCATCTCCTCCGAGTGGCACACCAGATGGAAATCCACCAAGGCTTGGACGCGTGGACAGAAGAGACTGAGGGCGTACACAAGGGCCGTGGCAAACTTGACATCCTGGCCATGAGCAAAAATAGCCACGGAGAGAGGATTCTGCCAGCGTTCAAGCAGAGAATCTAGATGATAAAGATTGTTGATGGTCGTGTGTGTCGCCAAGGCGAGGTGGTGAGATCTTGGATCCGCGCCGAGCTTCTGGTTGGTGGAGAAGTCGCTCTTGATCAGGTTCTTGTACACGCGGTACTGACCACTGCTGTCGAAGATGCCTCCGCTGGATAAGGAGTACCTCAGGCGTTCCCGTTTAGAATTCTTCTCACTGGTTTGCGTGTTCCTCTTGGAGCCGAACAGCTCGGAGTACTTGTAGCGCTGCTGCTTGCCGTGGAGCTTCGACAGGAACGACAGGTAGATGAGCTGCAGCAGGGCTACGATCAGCAGGGCACTCAGCACCACTTTAAACACGGAGCATTTTTTGAAGAAATGCATTCCAAAAACTTTGTCGTTTTCTAGAGAATACACACGGATTCGTGCTGCTTACGGGACGATTAGCACTGTATCACATCACTACACCGTTACCCTGCAAAGGTCTCCCCGATTCGCTAAACACAAAAACACACCTTATGTTTCTGCGGCTACGGGTTTCGGCGTTACCCAGGTTTCTGCTGGTTTTTCACAACAAACGTCCATCCTTTCCCGAAATTACATCAATGTGTTAACAGCACAAAGACACCACCAGCAATATCATTTCGAATACCAAACACATTACGAGCTTATCCGTCGCTCACTACGGTGCGGTCCTTCGTGCTCAGTCGCAGGTTTTTGACGTCATTACTGGTTATTCATAGAAAAAAATATATCCCTAATTTTAAGCTGAGTTGTTTGTGAATTTTTAAATCAGACCTCTAATTAAGAAGAGAATAAATTGGCAGGGTCGAGATTTTTATATTTTAATCCAAACCGAATTGATGAAGGTTGTGGAAACGTGCGGTCTCTCAAATCTCACACCGTCACAGATTATGCTGATAAATGTTTGATATACAGTTTAGTACAGACATAACCGATTCAACGAAAATAAACGAAATAGCGAGGAGCGTTATTTCCAAAAATCACCTAAAAATATCTCCTAGGATCTAGGCAGTGCACTACGATAGGACTTTCCCGAATCGACTCGACAGCTGCATATGAATGTATAGTATAATGTTAAATGACCAGTTATCCTAGATATATCTCATCTAAGAGCTTTTGTCCAAAACGATATATTTTATCGGATAAAAGTAATTTTTTGTTTGTTTTTTTAAACACGTTTTCTGGATTAAATGCGGGATAATTTATGATCGTCGACTTTAGAGACAGCAGGGACAATTGAAGAGAATGTATAGTTTATGTTGTGTATATATAAACTCGTCACAGACGCAAAAAAAAAAAACTCAATTGTAACAATTTATTTATTAGGCATAATCAACTGAGGTATCCTTAAAAGGTGCATTTCAATTGCGCGCCCTATATGACGAGGTGGCCGAGTGGTTAAGGCGATGGACTGCTAATCCATTGTGCTCTGCACGCGTGGGTTCGAATCCCATCCTCGTCGACACGTTTTGCCAGTGTTAGTTATGATTTATAGCATTACTCAACAATTTCATGAATTTATGATTTCTGAATTAATTGAACATGACACTAAACACATCCTAACAACTTTCTAACAAGATTTGAACAATTGTTAGCAAAGTCTGAACACTGGACTTGCACCACACTTCAGAATTCTATTATTCAATTCAAGACTCAATCCCAAAAATTTATTAATCCCAGAGGAAATTTTCTTATTCTTGGCTCCAGTTGCTTACAGGTGTTTTCCGACATTGTAACTCTCGTCTTATACACAATGTCGTTAAAATTCACATTTTAATCATATCTTATTTAATCCTATCAATAATCTAACAAATAAACAAATATATAACAAATAAATGTTACTGTGACATGTATATATACTGTATATACACACATGCTGTTTTATTGTCCCTTATGTATTTTATGCCAGACAACTCTGAAGTTTCACTGTTCCGAACTCAGCAAGCATTGCGGACTACAAGCATGGCCACCGAGGACTACAACACCCAACATGCTTGCACCATGCACCAGTGAGAAGTAATGTTTAGCTAGCACATATCTGAAGTCACCAAGCAGTAAATGGCCCATGACCTTGTCACTAGTTCACCAGTTTTCCTCCCCTTGGAGCACTTTTGGTACTGTAGGTTCTGACCACTGCAGGCTGGGATCCCCAAGAGCTGCATTTTGGAGTTGTTCTGGAAATATACTTTTCTTGTCATACTGAAATAATAGCCAATCTATAATTTAGCTCTTGTCAAAGTAAATAAAGTCCTTACACATGCTTATATTTTCTGCGTCCCAACACATCAACTTCAGGGACAAAATGACAACGTTATACATTTCGCCTGTCAGTGGTCATAATGATCGGCCTGATCGGTGTGTATGATTACAGGTGCAAGTAGTACAGCATTATACATACAATCCTGAGACTCACTGGTCTTATAATGAAAAGTTCTTTTTACATTCTCAGCCTGACTCTTTGATATGTACTGTTGCTCTTTAGACTCGCTCTTAAACAAATGGTACCAGACACCAGTGACACATATCCCATTATCAGCTCTTACTATCTGAGGAACGTGACTGACAGATGTGCCATTGGATTGCTGTAGTGTACATCACCTCAGCTGAATTACCAGTGCACTCTTAATGGGAAAAATGTTCAACCAAATAAAATATGGATATTGATGAATATTTCAAGACATATTCTCAGAAGTGTTATTCAGGTGAAGTTGATACAGAAGAAAGCCATTAATAATAAACACCTTCTTAAGTAACTGCCCCAGTAATAAACAGTGATGCAAACGAAAGGCCAGAATTCACATGTATCAAGACATCTCAATGTAACTTTGTCTATTCTGGCCACCTATTACTATGTTCTGATTGGTTAGATAGTTACATAATAATTATCTGTTTTGTTATAATATGACACAGCAGATCATTCAGATAATAAGATTTAAAGAACGTCTAACTCTTGATATGTCCATTTTTTTCTGTGAGGAAGTAATTACCATTTATGTAAGCACAGTCAACAGTCATAACAAAGGTAAAGCAATATTATCCACTCATATATGACAATTTCATAAATCTTTGGAGAGGTCTGCACATACACAGGATACACCATTTTATCAGATATCCTGCCATGAAGATCACAGACACAGTAGATAAGAAGACTAAGGAACAGTGTATGCAGGTAGTAATAAAGGTCATTTATGACGATTCGTTCGTTTTGAACGAATCTTTAACATGACTCAAAGCATCGCAAAGCCTTTGTAGGTTATGTATAGGAAACAAAAATGAATAGTTACCTTTGAGTCTTTTCGGTCTGAATCGTTCGTTCTTTTGTCACGTGACTCCCATAGACGCTATGCAGTGTAGTACACAGGAAATAGAATTGAACGGTTCTCGATGAGTCTTCAAGTCCTAGTCATTCGTTCTTTTGTCACGTGACCCCCATAGATGCTATGCAGTGTAATAGATTCAAAGGAACATACGATTCAGACTAGAAGATATGATGGTGAGCTGCTCATTCTGTTTATAATAATATAGCCTTAGCTGCATTATAATATTGTCAGTAATGGAACTATAGCCAAAATTTGTGTATGTAGACGTATTGGGGGTCTGTTTATTAAAAATTTACCATTTTATTTTTATTTCTGATCAAAAGAATGAAATTAACTAAATGACTCAAAAACAGATTCGTTCATTTTGATGAACAAGATTCAAAGAACCGAGTCACTAAAATGATTCAAACTTCCCATCACTTGCACGTAGGTGTGTTTTATACTATGTCAGTAATACTATGTCATTGGTTTTCTGAGAATTATCCCGTACCCCTATGGGAAGATAATTTGATGAAAAATATGTTCTTGTCATAAATTGGAAAATGAGTATTAGATTACTGTATCTAATAAATTAGCCACTTTAAAAATCAACCAGATAAATGACAGGTGATTTGTCTACTACCACATGTTCAAACATCCTGCTAAATCACATATAAACTATGAATCGTATTAATGCTACTATAGAATTCAATGAAGATGCATATGTTAAAAGATGGTAAAAATCAGACTAGAAGAACAAATGAGAATATTACACAAATAAGTTTCCTCATAAATGACTAAACGGTTTGGGCTGTGGCATGACACTATATGTGTGTGTGAGTGCACACATGTGGTTCCCCAGTGATTAGCATACAATAATGAGATCTGATCCAAGACATCTCACATTTAATTTTACCAGAAATCTCTGCCAGGCACACATGGTAAGGACACAAAGCATCTTCTTGTTCTTTTCAGAAACGTCCTAAAATTTCCAGTCATCCTTGTCACTGTCTAACTTTACTTCCCTTTCTTTCTCTCCTCAGCCCTGAATCCTCTCTAAGAATAGGACCAGGAGGCATGTTGTGGAGGGATGGATGAAGGGAATTAGAGATGTTGTTGTGGATAACAATCCTTATTAAGCAGGTTTGGTGAGGCAAAGTGGGGTTTATCCTGGCAGCTTTGGGGACCAAGACTCATTTGGGTCATAAAGCTTAACGACACAAGCAATTAGCAATGGCCTCCCCTTGGATGATAGCAGGAGGCAGCTGGACTTCAGATTAGCTGACCTGAGCTGCATGGGTGGGGAGTCTTGCCCATGGATGGCAGTCCTTGCCAGCTGTGACCTTTTAAGCTGGTCTTGGGTTGGTTTTATGGATCAGTAAACCGATCAGTGTTGTTAGATGGTAGCACATAATAAAGCACTTTCAAGCATTTAAACAACAAAGCGTGTTTGGTTTACTCAACATGACTTATATGTCTAATTGACCTGGAAGTCTTACCTGCGTATTTAAAAATGCTGCTATTCTCTAGCTTTATGAAAATATATGCTGAATATAAAAGAAGGTGTTTTTGAGTAGCTGTTAGCTGGGCTAATATAGTGTTATAATTGGAGGTGGTGCAAATATCTAAAGGCTGAATACCAAAAAACACTAGTGATAGTCTACTTCAATGCTTTAATAGCTTTAATAATCACCTCCACGCAGGTCAAAAATCAAAGCATTGATTCAACCAGAGGACCATGCTATGTGGGGGTGACACAACCAAAGCAGGCAGTAGGATATGTTGCCCCAATTCAGCTCCCACAGCTGATCCAAGCTTCGATTTCTTGTGCATTCTCCAGTTTCCTTCCACTTACAAATAACATGCCAGTACGCAGATTAGCTACACTAAACTGTGCCTAGGTGTGACTGAGTATATGACTGGTTCCCTGCAATGGACTGGTGTCCCATTCAGAGTTTTAGAGATTTTCTTTATTAAATCTTTATTGATTTAGTCTTTCATAGAGTCTATTTAGAGTGTGCGAAGTTGTCAAGAAACTTAAAAGATTTATTAGATCTGCTGAGACATCCACGTAATATGCTAACTAGTAGGTTGTTACAGGGATTAAATCTGAAAAACTCACTATGTGGCTCAGTGTAAACATTAGACAGCAAATGGAAGCCAACAAATGATCAAAATATGAGGGGCATTGAAGTCAAGTAATGAAATTTCTGGTAAATGAAAGCATAAATCCGATTTACAGAAGACTTCAAGCACAGAACGATGCTGAGACTCGTAGCTACAGTAAAACATTTATATGGTGCAAACATTGTAAAGAAGGCCGTATGTTTGTTTACTTCAGAGCTTATTGCAGTTCTTCTACTGAGCATTCAGTGAGTGGAATGCCTGACCTTTGAAAATCGATGAATAACTTGAAGAAAAGATGCTGTTCACACAAGCATTCACAAACACCACTTGCCCATTACAGGAACTCATCTGGGAGTTATTGTCACATTAACCTTACAGTCCTGAACTCACTCCAAGTCATTTTCACATGTATGGGCCATTAATGGAGTTCCTGAAAGGCCAGGTTGTAATGTTGTGTAATCCCGGTTACACTAATGCACTTATCCCAGTGTTTCACAAGAGCTTGTCTGCCATTAAGTAAAACATTTTCTCAGATCTTCAGCACCATAATTCAGCTTCATATTTATGAAATGCTGGCCTCCCAGGTACTCTCATAACTATTCTGCACGATCAAAAGTCAGTTTGAATCAATATGATAGGAGACACATTTAAAATTAATACTCAACAGATGCATTAGGTCTGTTTCAAAACATCTTTTGAAACACTGCATAAGAGATCATGATTTCTTCTGAAGTTCCTCATCCTGTTATTCACCTTTTACTACCCCATCTCACTTCAGTGAGCTAGAGCTTACTGGCCCTGGATGTCGGCATTTGGAGCATGAGACTTGCCGTCTGCCCTCTAAATCTGTAGCAGAGACACCTGTATCAATGGACCAGTAAGACAGGTGGCCTTGGATGACCTGCTTAGACAATGCCTTCACAGGCAGCTCTAATGGGCAGGGATGCTTTAAACAGTATAAGGCTCTTTTATAGGCACTTTAACCTTGGGTCCGTGTGCAATGATTTCCCATGTTATCCATGGTAGCTAGATACAATGTAACCCATCCAGATAAACCTACATAACCTACATTCGTGTTTTCAAGCTTGTAAAAACATTTCAGGCACAAATCAGGGTTCAGCACTGCTTTTGCATTTCAGCCTAAAACTCTGAGCTCAGTTAGGATCATACGAGAAGGATTAAATTAGTAGGACATGTAAGCAGATAGTGATTACGTACTAAAGATATAATTAGTAACCTAATCTTTTTCATTACACAAAAACTGCAATCTAATCTGATTAGCCCTATTAATCGACCAGGAAGATTGTATTTGTTTCATAAATCACCAGATGACATTTTTCCATTAGTACATTGAGCAAATGTCAGACTTATGCCATCTCTTAATAGACATGCTGTACAGTATATAAGATTCTACACTACATATATAATACTTTTCTTAATGCTTAATTGTTGAAATGAAATGATTTAACCAGATTTTAAATATTCCATGTATATTCACAGCTGCACTTGAGTTTTCAGAAGGTGTTGATGAATTTTCTACAAAAGCAGCGCTATTAAATAAGTGAAGTACTAAATATTATTATTTTTACTGTGTAAAGATAGTTTCTTTTTTGAGGCTGAATTTTAACTGTCTGCCTTCAGTATGCAACGTGTTGTGTCAAAATATACTTTTTTCCCCAACTTTTTTTTGTTTTTAATCTGGCCCAAACTTCTTTACTATTTTATATACAAGATACAGTAAGATCCTTTGAATTTCATTAATAAGATAATTCCATCATAAATATCATAAAAATCACTCAAATATCCTGTTGATGGTTATTCCTGACTGCCCTCCTGATCCTCCACATTCTTCTTCATTAGCATTCTTCTCCCAATATTTGTTTCTGCTCGATTTACTTGTTTACCGTCCCGTCTGTGCAGCCCCCTTCACCGGTGCTTAAGCAGTTTATCTTTTCTTTTCCACACTCCAACAATAGGAGGGGAAGTGAAACAGTGGTTTAGCTGGTAAATGCCATTCAGTGGAGCTCTGCTGGAGAGGACAGGGGGTATTACAGGCCAAGAGAAAGCCCTTATTCAGTTGCAAACGAGTTTGTGATTACCTATTTGCAGAGTATTACAGCGTGATTGGGTGTTAGCATCCTGACGGTGCGTGTGTCAGTGTAAGAGTTTGTAATTGTATGAGTCTCTTCACTCAGGAATAGGAGAAGCCTGGGTGATAAGGAGATAACACTAATTAGTTCTCCTCCCAGCGGCTTGTTAATTGTGAATATCCCAGGCTGTGGTAAAACCGCCTCACCCCCACTAGACGTGATTTGCCTGGTGGCAATATTAGCAGCTCATTTTAAAGCAGAAAGACCTGTATTTAAGCGAGGGGGGGTGGGGGAGTTTGAAATCTCACTAAATCTTTCACTTCACACAATGGAGCATTACAGAGTTACAAAATGACTATGTGAGGAAATGTTGAGTAATATAGCACAATAACAGTCTATATGCCTTGTACATTATTAACAAAATAACAGACCAAAATAAACCAATTAACTAGATAAATAAATAGTTCAAAAGTAAAAGTTCATTGTTTGTGAAATATGTACTAATATTATTTATTTCAAATATTATTTTTATTTAATGTATTCATTTCTAAAGCTGTATTTTAATAATAATGAATTAATAATATTTTTTTTATTTAATACAATTACTGCCCTTATTATTATTCATATTATTATTATTGTTATTATTATTAGTATCAACAACAATAATAATAGGCAATAACAGTAATTAATGTTTATGCTACTGAGAGATGTTTAATATTTATTCTCAATTTACATTATCTGAATTACTGACTCTAGGATGTAGCTCTATCTATCTAGGTAGCTCAGTGGGAGATCAGGACAGCTGAAAAAGAAAAATAAGCATGAAAGTGATTTCACTTCAGTCTTTTAAAACTAGACGTATCAGCACAAGTATATATCCAAAAATCAATAGAAGGGCGGCACATGCTCACATCTTATAATGATATCACTCTAGTAGCTTAGGAGCAGTTAAGCAGATTTAGACTGAAGCCCTTAGAGTGCGTGGGGGGTGGGGGGGTTATTGCTTTCATTTATCAAAATCATACTGACACATTTAGCCCAAAACTATTGCTCTAAATTGCAAGCCAGATATATTTTCATACTTTTTAACCTCTCTAACTTCAACTACACAAATTCACCTGTTTTTTTTGTCACAAAATATATGTTCTTGTATATAATATGATTGTTTGTTGTTGGATGATTTTACTTTGATTTTGGCCCACTGATTATTTGCCAACAGAGCTTACTGAACAGATATCAGATGCTGTATCCCAAAACAAATACTAATGGACTACATAGTATGCTAAAAGTAAACTAAACAGTACATTAAAGGTGATTATATACTGTAGGTAGTGTAAAATCTGGAACTTTGACATACTCTTTAGTGTATCAGTGTGCTTTGGGATGTAGCCAAGTTGTCCCCACAGCGAGGGCACAGAAAAGGTTTTATCCTGTTTCAGGGTGACTGAGGATATGGTGTAACTTAAAGTGTGCAGATGAATTTACACGGTATTAAGCAGGCAGGTAAAGAAAGAATCTGGACCACTTTAAACAATATCTCAAAGCAGCAGGTCTATGGTTTAAGCGATATGGTTGAAAAGTAAATTCCCATTAAAGATGACTGACAGATGTAAGAGATTAAATAAATCTTTCAACTTGCATGCAAATGATATAATCTATACAGCATTGCTTCTTAAAATCTTTTTTGATCGTTAAATAAATAAATTATACACTTCCTGGTCAAAAAAAGGCACACACTCTAAGATTTCATTCAAATACCTTTGATTACACCACAGAATGTGGTGTTCAGTTCCTCTGGGAAAATGATTCCTTATGCTCCCAAAATCACTCATTCATAATTTGAGTCCTGGGCCTTCAGGGATGAAAAACTCCATAGGTGTGATAACCTGGTCAATCAGTAGATTCAGCTCATCAGCTGATTTCATTTTATCGCCACATAATGTTGCTGAGTCTAGGCCTGACCGACTGAAGCAACGCCAGATCATAACACTCATGGCCACATGGCTGTTTAGTCCCAATCGCATTGTGTTTGTATGGAATTGTTCTTACTTTCACTATTACACATAGCTATGGCTTTTACTGTTGATTTTTTTTACCATGCGATGTTGCCAAGTGTTTAAGTAATCTCCATTCATGATTTTTTTCAAACCACATTTTTTCTCAGAAAGTTGACAATTCAGCACTATTCTTCCAGTATCCTTACAGTTCCAGTAACTAAGTTAAAATCCCATTAGTGGTTTTCTTTGCTTGATCCCGACCAATAATTTCACCCTTTTGAAATAGCGACTTTAAAAAAATTATAAAAAATTGGCCAGGCAATGTATATGTAATTTCCGTGTAGCATTTGTGTAACATTTCGTACCACAAAAAATGTCTCTTGACTGATTTTAAATGAATAAAAAGTAAATATAACATCTGATTAACACTTTACATCTTTAGAAAGATAAGGCTCTAAAATCTCCTGTCAGCGACTTGGCATTTGTCTAACAGGTTCCAGTCTTTCTTCAAGCTGTTTATCTAACAAACAATTCACAAACAGAAATTCTAATACTAATTGTCCCCTATTCTCCTTTTAACAGCCAACAACAAACCATCACACTTAACACCACATGAGCCTGACCGTCTCACGATACTTTCTTGAAGGGCCACAGAAATCATTTACTTCTTGTTTTTGAATTATGGAATTTTTATTTTATTTTATTTTATTTTTTTACAGTGTATACAATTTGAAAGACAAAAAAAAAACATTCTCACTCCAGTTAAATCTAATGTAATAAAAA
>JAAGKR010001281.1:0-25368 GCA_011419295.1 Clarias macrocephalus
AAAAAAAAAAAAAAGGTTTGCTAAGGTTGCACTGGAAGAGTTGATGTCTCCAGCATTTCAATTCCACTGATGATCTTTGGGATGAACTGGAATGCTGACTGCACCTGAGGCCCACTCACCTGACATCAATGTCTGATCTTGCTAATGGTCTTGTGCTTGAATGAACACAAATCTCAGGCATGCTAGTGGAAAGCCTTCCTAGTAGAATATTATTATAATAGCAATATACAATGGAACCTTGGAGTACGAACATAATTTGTTTCCTGAAGCAGGCTCGTATTTCAAAATACTCATAAACCAAATTTTCTCATAAGAAATATTGGAAACTCAAATTTTTCATTTCACAGCCTAAAAAAATAAATACATAAACATAATTAATACAGAATATAAAGTAAACATAAAACAAATGAAGCTGCATTTTATCTTAGGCGCTATGTATGTGTGTGTGTGTTTGTGTGTGTGAATCTAAAGTAAGGAGCCCCTCAACCTCTCCCTCTTCTCGTCTTACACAGTTAACCTACCTTCCACTCCTTTCACACACGCATGCACACAACATAAACACTGTTTTATCGGGAAAATAAACAAGAAATCTCTCTAGCGACAGTTGATTGAGCGACACACTAACGGAATCACTGCTGTAAAGTAAAAATTAACCTGCACTTTACCTTTGAAAAGAATCGCAACAAAGCAGTGTTTTTGTGTAGAGCAATTCCACAGCGCAAGAGAAAAAACGTTGGCTCAGTTATGATCATGTGACACTCGGCGTCAAAACAAGATACATTGCATCACTACATGATACTCGGTACTCGTAAACCAAGACTTGCTCGTTTTTTTTTTTTTTTTTTTATGTATTACAAATCTGCTTTACTCGCAATCCAAGGTTTCACTGTATATAAAAGTGTGAATACTGTATATGTTTAGAATTAGATTTTCTAAAAGCACAGGTATGTGAGAGATGGTCAGGTGTCCACATACATTTGGACATGAAGTGTATCTAGTGGACTGAAAAATAATATTAAAACACAAAAAAAAACACCTAATCGTTTATCATTAACAGAAATTGGTAATGTCTCACTAAATAGTCAGAGAATCTTTTTTTGTTTGTTTGTTTTTCTTTTCATTGCTTTTAAATCAAATTCTTCAATTTATCAATCTTATCATTTTGATTTATACACATTCATATTTCATACAAACTTCAATAGTTCTTTTGATTGTGTGAAGCTGCTTTGCGACGATGTCAATTGTTAAAAGCGCTATACAAATAAAACTTAATTAATTTGAATTCTTAGTCTGAGTTACATATGAACAGAGTTGTTTTAATAAAGTTGCTATTAATTGTTGAGGTTTATAAGATTGTGAGACTCTAAGCCTGCAAAGCAATTCTTGCTGTGTTTGGTACATGCCATCTGGTATTATTTATCCTGGACTGTGATATCTGAACATTAGATCAACTGTTTGTTTTCTTCTGTTCGGGCAGAGGCTCACCAGCTGTGTGGTGGACACAACGTCATCACCATAGAGTACAGATGGGCTGAACTTCCAGCCCATGCTCAGCTCAGATAAGCCTTCTTTAAACAAATTTAATTATGACTCAGGACTCTTGAGCCATGAAATGTGCTGGTAGCGTAGTTTAGGCTACATATTCAGTGCGAGATGAGTAGGTAGTAGGTTATAAAAATTTATAATTCAACAGATGGGCTGTTATCTACCCTGTCATATGTCATGCCTTTTTCCAGTTCGGGGTAGTTTTATTGATCCAGTAGTGGTTAGAGTTTATGTTGAAGTTACTTTATGATTTTGTACATAAAAAAACTGCAAGTAGTTGAAGCTCAGTATGCCTTTTATCCAGCATTTACATTTATTTGAACTTGCTTGATATGGTTCTGGACCTATTAACTGTTCTGTAGCCATAAAATATTGGAAACGTAATTGAAAGGCTGTATTATCTGTTTTAAGTGAGCACTGAATTTCCACTGCTATTTTACTATATTCGCAAACTACAAATCAGCAGATTGGTTTCTTGGGCATGTACAAATAACACAAACAGTATAGCAGCTTTAAATTACTGTACATATACTGTATCACACTGGGTGATGAAGTTTCATTCCATGGTTTAATTTGAGATATTAAGCATACATGATGTTTAATATGAAAATGATTCATCTCAGTCTTATAATGATGAATAAACAGATTCTCACTGGCTCATTCTCTATACTCCTCATCCTGTGTAGGGTCACAGGGAGCCAGAAGCATATCACAGGGGACTCTGGGCGCTAGGCGAGGTACACCTGGTACAATCTATCACAGGCCAGACACACACAAACCCACTCACACATGATGGGTAATTGGGAAATGGCAATTAGCCTGATCTGTATGGACTGTGGGAGGAACCGGAGTACACAGAAGAGGCAGTCCAAGCACAAGGAGAAAATGCAAACTCAATGCACACTCACCCAAAGGCAGGGCCCGAACCTGAACATGCGAGGCCACAGTGTCGTCTATGATAAACAGACTTGAACAGCTTAACTTTGTGTTTCAGATTTAACATACATATAGACTTCTAAACAGCTACTCATATCATTGTGATCCAGCACGTTAGGAATTTATGTATTACTGTAGTCGAAAAAGCCTTGCTGATTCTTTCACTTGCACAGGATGTTCTCCATACCAGTTTTTCTGTGTGTGTTTTACCCAGACGACAAGACAGTCTACTGCTAAAGGTGAAGCAGAAAAAGATCTGCAGGCAAGTGAAGCTGAAGTCCGTCCAGCTGTTTGTTCAGACTCACTGGATGCAGCAAAACTACTTGACACTTCCTCTGAAAATCCTGAAGGTATGCATTATTGCAGATATAGCAAGGAAGGGGTTAAAAGGATATCCTGTCTGTATTAATTATATGTGAGCATTAAACATGTAAGGTCAAGAGACAGCTTTATAATAATTATATGGGTTTATACATTGCATGAGAAGAGTACCTTACTGTGGTATCTTTTTATTTCTTAGCAAAACCATCAGCTCAAATTTTGCTCCAACAAAGTGGCCAAAAAAAAGACTCAGATAATGATGGGTCCTTTCCTCTTCAAGGACAAGCGTCTCCAGGATCTGACATTGTATCTTGCCCAGACTGTGATTCCGACAGCGATATCACTGTGGATTACACCGAGACTCGATCATCATCACCTGAACACTGGGCTTTAAGTGCTACTCAGGATTTTTCTGGAGCCACATACCGTTAGTATGACCAGAACTGTCTTTGTAAACTGTAACTAATGCCTGCACTTGTGTTTTTTATTTATTTTATTTTTTTCCCAAGTAGATTGTTACATGTTTGTGTTAACATGTTACTGCTTCTGTTAAGGGTTGATGTTAAAACATCATTTATAAAACAAAAATAAACAGTTAGCAATACATCACAAAAATATGATTGTGCATTGGTATTTGTTAGGATCAGAGTTACAGAATGTACTTCATATATCCCTGCTTTGTTGTTTCTACACGTACAATTTGCAAATATACACCGAACAGCCTTAACATTAGCACTAACAATCAAGTGAACTGATTACATTACACTGATTACCAATTATATATCAGTGACTTGTTAGCAGAATCATGGGCATCCAAGGCTCTATGCCTGTGGGAAGCAAAAGGCTAGCCTACTGTACAGTATGTGATCGAATCCCATAGAAAAGCCAGTGTAGCACAAATTGCTGAAAATAGAGTTAATGCTGGCTATGATGGAAAGGTATCATCAGTACATCATAGCTTGGTGTGTATGGGGATTAGCAAACAAAGTGTTCAAGGTTGTTGGTCCGGCCTCCAAATTTCCCAGATCTCAATCCGATTTAGTATCCATGGAATGTGCTGGACAAACAATTCTGATCCATGACGTCTCCACCTTGCGGTGTACAACACTTAAAGGATCAGCTGCTAACATCCTGGTGCCAGATACCACAGCA
Organism: Clarias macrocephalus; assembly: GCA_011419295.1. Lineage (NCBI taxonomy): Eukaryota > Metazoa > Chordata > Actinopteri > Siluriformes > Clariidae > Clarias > Clarias macrocephalus. The sequence continues at coordinate 3,955 of JAAGKR010001281.1, forward strand.
CACCTTCAGAGATGTCTCGAGAGGTCAGAGCTGTTTTGGTGGCACAAAGAGGAAACTACACAGTATCAGGCTTAATATTTTGGATTTTAATGTTATGGCTGATTGGTTTATGTTTTCAATGCTCAGCATATTTTTTTCAGTTAACATTATGAAAGAATAGCGGGTGTGCCAGCTTTGCAATCTTGTTAGCTCCCTTTAAATAATCTACTGTACATTTCAAACAGTCTGGAAAGCTGCCACATTCACACACCCATGGTCTAATTTGATCTAAGTGATTAGAAGGCTACTTTAGGTTTAGGTTTTATGAACATATTTAGTTTTATTAGAACATACTGGGGAAGTATATCAGGTTTTATTTGAACATGTTGATGATTTTTAGGATTAGTTGGTGAGACATTGAGGGCAAACGACAACACTGTGAAAGAGGAGGTAATATCAGGAGTGATAATATAGTATTAACACAAATAGACCTGACTTTTTTTTTTTTAATGATTTATTCTAAGAGTTAAATATATATACTGTATGTCTATCTTTCAGAGTTTGGTTTCAGGTGATAATAAAACAAACCCAAATCAACGGAAAGATTATTGCAGGGAGACCACTAATGAAGCAGTCATGGATGGTTCTAGAGACAATCATGAAACTGTTCTTTTGGAGGAGAGCAGTTCTGGAGTTGCAAAAAAAAAGATGCGAAGAATGAGAGTGGCAAGCGATCAAAACTTTTTAGATTACTTGCTCAACTTTGACCTGAACAGCATCTCTGTTGTAAACGATAGGACTAATGGAGCAGCTCCACTGAACAAAAATGAATGTGAGAATTCCTCTTCCAGTCCAGATGTTTGTGAAGATACATATCACTCACATGCTCAAATTAACTTGTATCAGCAATGTAGTATTCCGGTCCTTACATCCTGCCAAACTGAAGTCAGTGGTCCATGTGCAGATGAGCAAGTTTTATCCTCAGAAGAATCTTCTGAATCAAGCGGATCTCAGTCTCTACTTATAGGGCTAATTCATAACCAGGGACTCACCTGCAGTCCAGAGCCTCAGGTGGGTTTAAAGATGGTAGGGCAATTAAAACCCACCAATGAGCAACTAAAACCTGTTCATTCAAGCAATCAGACCGTCACAAACCAGAGTTATCGTAAAGAACGGCAACAAAATCGAACATCTTCATCAGCGATCCTTGACAGTGTTGTTGTTGCCTTGAAATGCTCTAAAACCAATACAGACAATCTAAAAAGTGTTGTGTATAAAGATCCTAAAGAAAACATTCTCCCTGAAGTGTTTCCTGCAGAACTTCATTGTCAGAGTAATGACCCAGACAAATCCATCAAACAACATCAGGGAAAACAGGAAGATAAAGTAATCCCATTAAGTTGTTGTCATTGCTCTGTCAGTTCCGCAGACATTCATGGCATTGTATGCAATGAGGGTCTCTGTAGTGGCAGATCACTATCAAGGGTACTTGACAGCACTCAAGCTGTTGCCTCAGAATTGCAAGCTAGCTCTGTAGGTGAAGAAAAACAACTTTTAGTTAGCGCGCCAAGCCGTAAAAGCCCAAAAGATGATGAAATCAATATTAATAGTAGTAGAAAGATTCCCCCAGAGGCTAATATTCCTACAGTGCCATCAGTATTGGAGCGTGCCAAAGATGATAATTCTGCTGTTGTAAATGATGATGCCAAAAGTTCAGCCGATTCAGACTGCACTGTGATTGAAGAGCAGGAACACTTACATAGCACTGACAAGGCTAGGGATGATGTGACAGTTCAAGCAAGGTTAAATCGAGCCCCAGTAGTCAGCACTTGTGAGGAAGGGAGACGAGAGGAGCAGCATGACTCGTGTAAAACTGTTGACGAGCAGAACAGGGGAGAACCAACAGAGAGCACAACTGATTCAGAGAACACAGAGAGCTCTGTCAGCATGTTGACCGACTTGTCCCAGAAGCCCTTATGTTTATTTCCAACACATGATAACAGTCAAGGTACAGAGAGTGCAGAACAAGACGGTCTTCAGAAAGCTGTGGAAAATGAGGCGGGCTCAAGCCCTGCTACACTGAGCCAGTGCGAAAAGAACCAATACAAACATAAACTCGGAAAACATACAAACCAGGCTGGTTTGTCTGATGCAGGTAACATTCGCTTAATTTTTTTTTTTCAAATAAATATTTTCCAATAAATAAGTCAGTTATATATTATACATCTAACGTATGTAAGCTCAAAATATAGGAGGGACTCTATTCCATCAAGCCTGCAAGAAAGGAAACCTAACAGCGGTTAAAAGGTTAATTAAAGCTGGAATAGACATTAATATTGCTGATAATGCAGGTGAGCTAGAGGCACAAAACAACACATCACAGAAAGGGTTGGAGAATTACAGTACACTACCGCTCAAAAGTTTAGGAACACTTGCAAATTTCTTTGTTTTTGTTTAGTCATTTATTTTCCACAACATTACTGACTCAAAACTATGAAATACATATGGATTTAGGTAATAACAACAATAATAGTCCGTTGTTATTTTAAGATACGGAGGGACACGAAACTGGCTCTAATGAAGATCATCCGAGGAAAGCAAGACCAAAACTTATAAAGCTGTTATAAAGGCTTTACAGAGCATAAGTAGCAGACACATCTCAATATCAGCTGTTCAGAGGAGATAATTGCATATTTTGGATGCCTTCAGCATTGCTTTAAAATGTAAAAAGAAATAAAAATCAGGAATTGCCATGAAGTTAGAAAGTGATCCCAAACTTTGGAGCGGTAGTGTACATAAAAACTATATGTATATAATTATAATAACTTATGTTGCATTGTCAGGATGGACAGCACTTCATGAGGCCAGTGTTGGAGGTTTTCCAGATGTGGTGGAGGAACTTTTGCGTGCAGGTGCAAATGTTAATAGCAGGGGACTTGAAGGAATCACGCCTCTTCACAATGCGGTTATGTATGGTAAATACGAGGTAAAGAAAACCTTTAGATTGTTTGCTGTGCTCCTTCTTTTAGAAAGACGTGTTGAATATCACTGAAATACAGTTGTGCAATTGTTAGTTAAAACTGGTGTGCCTGGACTGCACTGAATATTTTTGCTATAATAAATATTTTAGAAGAATCTTCAGGTTGTCCTTTGACTACTTTGATTTTGTCAACACTCATTTCCATTTATGCAAAACTTTTCACCTTGGACCAGACATAAAGGTGACTGCCATTACAAGCAGTAAAAACTCATGTGTTCATTTATAGGTGGTGATGCTTCTTCTTCAATACGGCTCAAATCCTCATGATAAGAATTCATGCGGAGAGAGTGCAATGGACCTTGCAAAACACGAGATCATCAAAGAGCTACTCTTGACATTCAGAAAATCTCCCGTTGTTCACAGGCAACCAACTGATTCTTTTAAACAAGACTCTGAAATGTTGCACTGTGAAGAGATACAGAAAGGTAATGTACTGTAATTCTGCTGGAGATGTGTGCACCTGAGACGGGCAGAATATTTCAGTCATGAATGTTTTCAATCAGTTTTACACAACTACAATTAAGGCTTTTCTTTTCCTTCTTCTATTTCTTCAGATCATCAGGTTTGCAGACAACCACCTGGCTCCTTTAGGGGAAATGTTAGGAGGAACATTGCAAGAAGACGTGCTGGTTCTGCACGTTGTTGTTTAGTATGTACAGTAAATTTGAATAACCTCAGCTACAACACTGTAAACGCTCATAGTGATTGAGCTTTAAATCTTTGAATCATTTCTAGCTGGAGTCTTGTCAGTCCAGAACCATGAGGTTAGCCCCTGAGGACGTGAAGGCATCATCGAAGAAGACAGTCACGGGCCAGCTTTCTTGTGAACAGAGCCAACAAAATCAAACATCTTTGCTGTCATTCAACTTTCACAGTAATGCTTTAATACAGGCACTCTGAACAGTGTTGCAACAGAAATATACTGTGCTAAGGAAACACTCACAGAATTAATCTTTCATTGTCAGGTTAATGACCCAGATTAATCCACCAAGCAACTTTAACAAAAACAGGAACAGACAGCAACCCCTTTTATTCATTGAACAATGGGTCTCTACGAATTCATGGCTTTATATGCAGTGAGGAAGCTGCATGATTATACTGTAGGTCATTGTGAAAACAATTGACACCACTGCAGCTAGTAGCTTAGAATTGCAAGCTAGCACTTTTTGCAAGGAAAACATCTTTTAGTTAGCACATCAAACTGTAAAACCTTAAAAACAATAATAAAAAAAAGAATATTAATAATAGTAAAAAGACACTCAGAGTATAATGATCCTACAAGCTCATTAGTATTTTGTTTCTGTTCAGTTTTATACAACTACATTTAGTACACTGCTTTTTTAGATAAACAGGTTCCCGTACAACCACCTGACACGTTCAGGAGAGGGTATAAGAGGAAGAATGCAGGAAGCCGTGCTGGTTCTGCACCTAATTCAGTACGTACCATTTATGAACCACAACTACAGTAATGTAGGTATTTATAATTTTTTCATCATTTTTCAATTTTAACCATTTCTAGCTTGAGCCTGGTCAGTCCCAAATCACAACGGAGATGTCTAAAGAAGCAGAATCGGAGCAAACAGGTATCCGCCTCAGAGCTCGTGGAGCAACTGGCAAGTTTACTGTTTATTTTTTCATCAGAAGATTTTTTTTATACCCTGTTTGTCTGGAGTTTGCATGTTCTCCCCATGATTGATGGGTGTCATCTGGGTATTCCAGTTGTCCCACAGAGTCCAAATATGGGTGTTGTAGGGTGCTTATTCATTTATTCATTAATTTATCTGCTATACCATTTAACCTGTGTTCAGGGCTGGTGGGGGGGGGGGGGGGTGCTCGAGCCTATCCCAGGAGACTTAGGGCATGAACAGGGTGCCAGTCCAGGTGTAGGCTGATTAGGCTATTAGTCAAATTGCCCTTAGTACTGCATATGACTGTGTATGTATGTATGTGCCTGTGCCCTGTAATGAGTTGACATATATGGGTTGATTTGTATACATACTTTGTGGTACATAATACATTAAAGTAATGGCATCACTAGTTCCTTTTTTAACAGAAAATGACAGTTACTTAAAAAAAGGAAGTAATAAACAAGTGTTAGAAATGGCATTTCTGTTTGTATGTTGTTGCTGGTGTCTGACTGCTGTTGCTTACACTTACAGTCCTATTCAAAAGAACTGATTATTATTTTACTAGATGCAAATTTTTAACCGCCATTTCTCTCACCAAATTATGCCATAAACAGCTTATATTTTCTTCAGCCTCTATCATGCTGTTGGCTTTGACCAGATTGAGAGCGGTTCTCCACAACTGTGCTTCAGACATGGTGGTATCTTTGTAAAAGAACAAAAAAAGACAACACAAATTTGAATGCAAGTTTTAGCACACTGCTTTACATATTGCAGTCCTGTCTGCTTTGCCTGTCAACAAGTTGCCACATGCCCCAGAAGACCTTCAGCACTGTCAGATTCTGAGCATGTCTCTTTCTCCTTAACTCCTTAAAGTCAGTCGTTTTCTTTTATTGGGGAAAGTAAATTAATTTATAACTACAGTAAACCTACTTAAAAGTTATGATGAATGTAAGACTTGACCCTACTTGTGGGTCCTGGGAATTGTTCAGTCTATTAAAGATTAAATAATTGCTCACAGTCATTTGAATTTTATATAGGAAAGCCCAGTTTTGGGGCTATTTCTCTGTGAATTACTCTTGTGTAAACAAAACATGGTTGAATGTTTGTCAAAATGTGTTAGCTTAACCATAAACCAGGATTTCATCCAACGCACATGTTTAATTGGAATATTTTCTCCACATCCACATCTGGAACAGCTAAGCATAAAATGTAGGATAAGAAATAGCAGATGTGCTTCAATAAAAGACTATGCCAAAGCTGTGTACTTCAATCTATGTTTATAAAATATCAGCTACACATTTTTGTAAAATACAGTTTCATATATCTTCTATACCGCTTCTGAACCATGTCATTGTGGGAGGGGGGGGGGTGGTATTCCAGAAGACTTTGGGCACAAGACAGGGTGACAGTCCATCACAGGGCATACACACATACACACACTACGGGCAATTTGGGAATGCCAATCAGCCCAATCTGCTAGACTTTGGACATTGGGAGGAAACCGGCATGCCCGGAGGAAAATACAGTTTATTAAAGTCTATTCTTGTGTCAAATATTTTATATAATAAAATATTTGTAACTATCAGTCATCATAATTTTATTTTTGCTATTAGATTGTTTACCACTGTCCCTCAAAGCTATATCAATAAAGATTGATGCAGATATGTAAATGAGACCTTTGTAAATGTGACCTTTTTTTTTTTTTTTTTTTTTCAATATTAGGACCATTAAGGAATGAACCTTTTATGAGCATCACTTCCATCCAACTGATTAGTAACGAAGAGTTCCTGCCATCATATATAATGGACAGATACTGGGAGACATTCATGAACTGCGACGACTGGGGCTTTTAAAAGCTTTGTTGGAAAGTTTGTTTATACTAGAACTGGCAAGAAAAAAAGGTTTTGAATCTTATACAATTTTTTGTTGCTGTGTAATGCATGTTCATGTTCAGTAAAAAAAAAAAGCTGTTAACATATTGTTTTGAATGTAATAGAAGGTGTTTTGCTGATTAAACTTGTTTTTTGGATGAAAACCTGAGCTGTGCTTTCATAAAATCAACCACTGAGCAAATTTTTACTTTTTTGTACTTACTGCGGTTTTTTCCCCAAAGAGCTCCGTCATTGTACTTGTATAGTAACTGGGCGTGGCCTGAGCGTGTAGACGCCCACATCACAACGCGCCCCGCCCCCTTTTGCTCTGGGAGTACAGCAGTAGCGGATATCACTCCCACGCGCTGCACTCACGCTCACTCTGAGGCGAAGCGGAGCTCACGCTCACAACCGTAAGTATCTCATTTATTAAAAACAAACAAACAAACAAAAAACAACAACACTTAATGTTATTATAAATCCGGAGAGCCATGTAAGAAACTCCATTTCTGTCCGACTCTGAGTCTGATGCAGCATCCGACTCTGTAGTGTGTGTGAGAGACAGAGAGCTGTAAGAAGCAGCTGTTCAGCCTCTTTTTATTAATATACATTATACCAGTTTCCTTTACTGATGCGTTCACAAGAACATGTGTGCATACTGTATGTGCTGTAAAATATAATCATCCAGGATTATTACACATTCTTTTTGTTTTAGGTTCAGCTCGAGTCCAGTGGTGAAGCCTGGGTAAAGTGGACAGACTGGCACTGGACTCTTATTTTTCAGATTGTTCAAGTTTTTCTTTTATTTTTATTAATTATTTTTTTATTTTTTTATTTTGATGGAACGTTACAAGAAAGAAGTGAGACAACGCAAGTGCAAGGTGGGTCTCACACATGATGTGAAAAAAAGTTTCCATTAGCTGAGCAGATCTCATGTTTATAAGGACATGCTGTGAAATAGAGTTTATTAACTGCACATAACCCTTAACAGTACTTTCTTGGTGACATTATTTATTTATTTATTTATTTATTTTTAAAAGAGAGAGACATCTCAAACACATTGTGTTAGTCAAACTGTGAAGGGTTTGACTGATAATTAGGTCACCGCACAGATGGTACACGTCTCCCAATGTTTATTCTGTACATCCTTTTTGTTCTTTTATCTGCTCTGTGATCTACTAAGAGATATAAACTTAAATAATTTACCGAAGCATAGCGATTTTCATATAAATATATGTGACTCCATTCTCCATTAACATTGACTTTTTTCCCCACCACAGAATGAAAGGGAGATGTGCTGCTTTACATAAGCGAAGGTACAAACTCTACCTGCTCTTTGTGTCATTGTCCATTGTGTGTGTCCTGAAGCTTGTCTACGTAAAGGTCTCGTTGAAAAAGCGATTTTACGTCGAGCCCTATGGAATTACAGTAAGATCATCCAATTCTCAGCCTAACAAAGATGCCATTGACTGCACTGCCATTTATCAGCTAGATCCAGTAGAAATTGGCAAGTCTTTGGAGATAAGGCGCAGAGACATTGTGGATTTGGATGATGAGAGTGTTGTGTCCTTCACTGAGGACTGTTCAAAATACCTATCCGCGAGAGGTTACAATGGCATTCCTGTGACTAATGAGGAGCGTGACTTCCCACTGGCGTACTCTTTAGTAGTGCATAAGAATATGCCCATGGTAGAGAGGATTATCAGGGCCGTCTATGCACCGCACAACATATACTGCATACATTATGATCAGAAGTCCTCTAAATCCTTCATCGCCGGGGTGGAAAACCTGGCCAAATGTTTCCCAAACATATTCATCGCCTCCAAGCTGGAATCAGTGCAGTATGCACACATCACAAGACTTCGCGCAGATCTCAATTGCCTGTCGGACCTAATGAGGTCAGAGGTCAAATGGAAGTATGCTATCAATCTTTGTGGGCAAGACTTCCCACTCAAGTCCAACTATGAGCTGGTGCAGGAACTAAAAATGTTAAAGGGTGCAAACATGTTGGAGTCGAGCCGACCCAGTGAGCTAAAGAGACAACGCTTCAGCTTTCAACACGAACTGAAAGACGTCCCATATGAGTATCAGAAGCTACCGGTTAGAACTACAGCTGCAAAAAGCCCTCCGCCTCACGACATTGAAATGTTTATTGGAAGTGCCTATTTTGTCCTTTCGCGGGATTTTGTCCAGTATGTTCAGACTAGCCAGCTGGCAAAAGACTTCTTCGAGTGGTCAGCTGACACCTACTCTCCGGATGAGCACTTTTGGGCCACGCTGGCACGAGTGCCTGGAGTGCCCGGAGAGATCCTAAGGTCGGAGCCCGATGTTACCGATTTGAAGAGTAAAACCCGTCTAGTAAAATGGAACTATTTGGAAGGGTCTTTGTACCCCCCTTGCACTGGAACACATATGCGTAGTGTTTGCATTTATGGTGCTGCAGAACTTAGGTGGCTCTTGAACTATGGCCACTGGTTTGCAAACAAGTTTGATCCCAAAGTGGACCCTGTCCTCATTCAGTGTCTTGAGGAAAAACTCGAGGAGAGTAAAATTCAACATGGGATGAGTACAGTCTCTTAAAACATGGACCTTTATTACAGTATATGCACTTGGGCAGTATATGCGTTTTTGGGCTTGTTTGTACATGTTTCTGACCAAAACTGTGTTGCACCTATTTTGAGGCAAAAAAAAAAAAGTTAGATCCTCTGTTAAATGTGAGCGGAACAATCAATGCAGTTTGCCATTGAAACTGAAACTTATGACCTCAATGACTATTTAAAGTGCCTTTCAACTCTTACTTAGAGTAGTGTGTCTTTCTTGTTGTCTTACAAAAGATCTATGAAACGTCTTATTAAAAAGCACATTTATAGAGTACACAATATTCTACCTCAATTGTCTTTTTTATATTTGAAAATACAATTATATAAAATAATCTCCTACTGTTTTAGACATCATAATGCTTTTTTCTAAATCTTTCAAAAGTGTAACACCAACAATCTTTGTTGATGCATCAACAGTCTTAATTTTGCTAATGCAGCATATTAAGATGGTGGTCTTTTATGGCAAAGTTTCATTTATTACAATAATCCCTGCTGACTATCATAATTTAACCAGAAAACAGTCATGGGATAATGTGTCTCTTGTTCTGGTAAGTTAAATATTAATGAGAAATGCCTTTGTTTGCTTAAGGCCATGCCTACATTTACTTGTCAATTATTCGGAAGTTCATTATCATTATTTTAGTTCACTACTCTTGCCACGCCTGTTATCTAAAGATTTGTGGTGTCTCCAAGTGAATCAGTCAGTTACCTTTATTTTAAACATTATTTATATTTAGTTATTTAAAGTAATGGATATCCACTAACCTTTATTCATAATCAATTGATAAACAATGAACAATTCATAAAGCATTTGAAGTTCTCATCAACCAATTTTCACAAGGGGATTGTTGACTGGAAGTTGTACACAATTATGTCAATGTTGGATTGGAGAAAATTAGAAAAGGTCTTTCGTGCAATCTTTATATGTGGAATTCTGTGAGTGCGCAGGTGTACTGTACGTGCTTTGTATTCCTCCTGCTTCACGCTACTTTTCTTTATCTTAAACATGGCAGAGAAGCAATCATGTCTACTTTATGCCACTTCCTGTCTTTGGTTTCTGTTGAAACGGCAGAGTACATTTTGGTTTCATTTTCTATCTTAGTTAGAAACTTTTTATACATACCATGTTTCATACAGTATACAGGTCTGTAATTGCAATCATGCCATTAAGTGCAACCACTTACAGGCAGCAGTAGGATTGATTTTGCTAATGGAATAGTAATTGACCAGTTATTATTATAGTTTAATGTAACAAATGAACAGTAAGAGCGGTAAATCCAAAATAAAAGATTATAAGTTTTTCCATGTCGCTATTCTGTGATGTGCTTACATGAAAGGTTGTGGGTTTCCATTCTCGATCATCCTAGGTGGGGTTAATGTAGTGTAATGTATGTAAGCATGCATTAGAGATGTGCCTAATGTAGAGTTTCATTTTAGATTCAGTCAGCTCAGGGACTGCTTTATGCTTTATTCAATTTTTGAATATCAAATTCTCCCTACTGACTCATTAGCAGTTTTCTACAATGCCTAGAATTCCCCAAACAGAATTTTAAATGGTGTTACCCAAAAGTTTCCATTATCTCAGTCTTCTTCCACAAAGCATGTAGGCATATATGATGATGATGGCATGCCAATGCTTTATTTCATTTTAAAGTGCCTTGTTTGCCTTACAAGCATATAAAAACACTGATATGTTTGACCTGTGAAACACATGCTTACATACCCACATATATATATATATATATATATATATATATATATATATATATATATATATATATAATTCATACATATACATACAGTATACAAGTCTTAATTTCACCTATTCTTCTGCTTTTATTCAATCTATTTGATTATGAATATAAATAAGTAATAATAAGAATGAATATTGCATTAATTCCAAACATGTTGGTTCTCTATAACATTTCCCCCCCTATATCGCTTCATCTGGCATTAGTGTGGGAGGCTTTTTATGGAAATGCCTTGAACATGCGGATGGAAAATACTGTAGATTGTGTGTTTCTCTATGTAAGCACTAAGACGGTTTATGCAGGCTTACCTGATCCTAAGTCAGACAAGTCATTCCTGCACTATCTTACTTAATTATTTGGGGTATAATAAGTAGATAATTTATTGAACAACTCACTTTACATTAGTTGTGGCCTTTTCACATTAGTGTTAGTATTTAATATAGTATTTCATATAGTAATTAATGTACCTGTGATAAAATACTAAGCTAAGAGTTTTTGGTAAGGGTAATTTGAGGTCACTAACCTATTTTTATAGCTGGTTTCACATAAACGTGTTATTTTTATCACAATGTTTAATCACTAAAGGCTTTTATTACCATAAAGTCTTTGACGAGCAATAGATTGAACTACTGTATAATTGACACCAAACTATTTTTTTCAGCCAGCATGATGCTTTTTAAACTATGAAAATCTGATCATAGACTCTAGTGTTCTGCCTCCCAGAGCCAAACCCTAACCCTCCAAGAGAAGTCTGAAAGCTGCAGTAAGTCAACACAGCGTGGTTTGGGTGCTCTTTGGCTTTTTCTGGTCGCTGTCACCATAAGAGTAATCAGAGTTATAATCGTGGCCTTTGTGTGTTTGATGACGGAGGCTTATGGGTAAGTGACAGACAAGCAAGCGCCATGGCTACACTGAGACAAACCATGTCACTCAGCAGTGTCTACAGAGTTGGCCTACACACACGGACTCTCCTGAAACAAAGAGCCTTTATATGATACCCTCCTTCCCCTAATCCACAGCCCTCAGGCGCAGTGAGAGAAGTGCCCTCCACCTTCCACTCATCTGGCCCAAGTACAGCAGCCAGTGGTTGAACAAGACAAGCACTGGCAGCGGCTTATTAAGGCAACACATACTGTACAGTACAGACCTGTGAAGGCTAAGGTAATGGTGGTCAAGTAAAATGTTTTGGCATTATGACTTTTTTATTTTATTTTATTTTTTATTTAAAGATAAAAAAGGCAAAAATTACTACACATACAGTATATTTTTGTTTACCTTTTGGGATGTAAATAAGCAGAACATATTAAAAGAAAGAATCTATATTACACATAATCAGGAAATTTCTGTAACTTTGTGGTTGTCTGTTGTCACCATCAAACAAGAAGATTTTATTGTTATTGTTCCTGTTGTTATTGTTACTGTAACACTATTATTACGCTGTGATTGTCCTGTCTTCTGTTTTGCAAATAAAAAATATATATATAAATCATTAAAACAGATTAGGGAGGTGAAATAATTACAAGTGTGTGGAGTAGCATGAGGCTAAAAAAACAACAACAACAACAACAAAAAAAAAACAACAAAAAGAGTCTCTTAAACCTAGTTCCCTAGTTATCAGGCACGTCAGCCATGATCACTTTGTGACTCAAAGGCACAAAATCCACTTCCTTTCTAACTGTCTGACTATTGCAGTACATTTGACCAAGCCAGGAAAGAAAACTTAATACAGGCAAGACTGTGGGGCTGAAAGTTCCCTGACGTTGGAGGACTTCCTGTAGAAAGCAGTGCCAATAGAATTTAGTGCCAATAACAGGAAACTTCAGCTCTGTTAAGGACTACAGACCTGTTGCACTCAGATCATGAGGACCTACAGTAGTAGTGAAAAAGTGTGATTGTCCATGTCCGTTGGAACATGGACAGTTATACTGCTGCTGACATACAGTACATATCATGTACATACTTCATGTTTCAATCGTACTGCTGCTGTCGTAACCACAGCATGGGTCTGAGCTGTTTGGAACATGGACAATCACACATTGTTCATTTGGAACATGGACAATCACACTGCTGCTGTCATACCCACACACCATATTTTTTACTCTTCTTCATTTTTAGATTTTTAGATTTGAACCTCACAGTTTGCACTTTCATTCTGTTTATGTGTTATTTATATATTTCTATTTTGATTCTATTTGACGTTTTAACTTTTGTAAATTCCTAAAGTGCCAGCCTAAATTTTTAGTTTATTTAAGTTTTATTGAGAATTTTATAGCTAAATTCAATTCTCGTGCAATATTTTCATCGTAGTAAAGTGTCGTTTAAGCACTTCGCTGCATATCGTACTGTGTATGGTTGTGCATATTATAAATAAAATTTGTATAAACTTTTGAATTTGGTCATGGTACACCAGCATCCACAATATTTTGACTACCAAAGAGCTGCACCCACACCTAAACAAACCTGGAGCTATAGCAAGGATCATGTTGTTAACCAAAAAGTGTGAGGGGCATCTCGTAGAACAATCCTATCACCTTCCCCTTCACTAATGGGGACCATCATCATCATCACCACCACAGGAGACAGCAAGCACCTCAATTAGCTGATCAAGAAAGCCAATCCAATCTTAGGACTAGCTCTTGGCTTATTGGGAAAATTATGGAAAAGAGGATGGCAGCAAAACTACAGCTTGTTATAAACAGCTCTGCCAATTCATCAAAAGATAAAGAAGACTCGTTAGCCTATGTTTACTAACAATGTTCTAGTTTAAATAAACAATCATTAATACAATGGTGGGTAACTAAATGTCAAATTTAAATACAAAATATACCCGGATGATCTGAATAAATAAAGATCTGAACTCTTACTACAACCCACACCCAAACTGTAAAGATAAGTGTGAACTGAAACTAATACAGTACTGTATTTCTGCTGATAACAGCTAACCACTGGAGATATATTCCTAATACTCACCAAAGATATCTAGCTAGCTATTAGTTCAAGCTACTGTAAAGAACATACATTGTAAATAAACATGTTTTTTTTATTGAATCATTTTTCCTAGATTTTGTTTACTTTTTATTTCTGTATTAAAAAAAATACAACAGCAAGGATACATGTATATTTATGTATGAATCTTTAAAAAGTTATATAAAACAGTCCCATAAAATAGGTTTAGAATCTAGTTCGGTGATTGCCAAAAGGTGTCTGTACTTCTAACCAGCCTCTGTAATTTTTCTTCCTTATGAAGTTTGATGAGGGAAAATGGGATTTGTCATGTTACTGGGAAACATGAAAGTGCACTTCCTTTTGTATCATGTCTGCAAACTTAAAGAAACGGTGGTCAGTTTAACTGAGCTTTACAGAATGTCTGCACGAAGAAAACGTCAGCATATACAGTACAGTAAACGATTAGACACTTTTGTGATAAGAAATTGTGGAGGTTTAATAGAAACGATTCAACTGTCATCACCTTCAGATCAGTAGGTTATAAAAGCCATTGTAAAATGTAATGGTTAACGTTTTACCTGGAATTAGAAAAGACCTCAAATTCTAAATGACTTGCTTCCCAGAAACAGAGTGACTCTTCAACTAACAGCTGAACAGAAGGTTATGGCTCAAATGCTCTTACGATTGGACCTAAACCATGTTCCCATAACAAGGTTAAACATTATGTTTGTTTGTTTGTTTGTTTGTTTGTTTGTTTGTTTGTTTTAAGTAAAACCAATAACTCATCGGGAATCCAGAAATACATTCCATAAACCAATTCATCTTTCCTATTTGTTTATTCTTAGCTGCTCAATAACATAGTTTGACATAAATAACTAAATAGAACTTGGGATTTTAAGGGTTAATGTAATTTGAAGTGGTATTTCTTTCTCATATTTCCTTTCAGGTTGTGCTCTAGTACATCCATTGTCTCTTTGACTAAGAAAATAATAAAGGGTGTTTTTCAGGTTGGATTCATAGATTAAAGCATTATCTTTTATACTAGATGTAAAATGACACCTTTTCCTCTTGCATTTTCAGTTTTTTCCCCCCACAAATGCAGGTTTGAGTGTGAATCCTGCAATACATCTATTTATACAGTATACACATCTTATTATAGAGTATTATAGAGTAGGAAAAAAATCATGTGAATCACCACTTGTGATCTTTTCACATTTGTCTAGAGTTTAATATATGAACATGTTGTTTTACTGTTAAAAAAAAAATCATTTCTTTTAAAGGTATTGGTGCAGAAATAGTTCTATGGATTACAAATACTACTGAAACAACAGCACGCCTCAAAGCACTCGGGCATAACACAATCCACAATCCACAAGAACGTAACACAATACATGGTCTCAGTCTCAGGCCCCACAAGGGTGCAATTGTTAATGCCATGTATCATATTCTCCTTTCTAATGAGTCTTTCTCTACATGCAGCCTGTCTAGCGCCCAGGTGGATGGGTAATTAATGAATATTTTTTGAAGTGCATCATCAATAAGTAAAACCAGGAGGACAGGGTTTCGTTCAATAAATCATAATAAAGATTACATGTCCAGAGTCTTGTTGTTATTGTCTCTGAGTGGTGACAGGTCATGGCATGGAGCAATAGTTGGGGCAAAGGGATATAGACAGAAGAACTGGCTGTTATACGAGCTTGTGGCTTCCTGCCCTCCCTGGGAGAAGTGTGGGCGAAGAGGGGAATGCCATATGCTGGACTGTATTACGAATCTGGGACACCTTCCATTTTAACATGGTGCTGCAGGTGAATGCGTTTCTGCAAATATGTTATGCTGTGCTGAGTCGGATGTCCTGCATGACAAAAGGAATTTTAATAAATAGTAAAGTGAACACTGAAAATACATGCTCAAAAACTCAGCACACCTTTGGGTAGAAAGTATGCAGACATCAGGTAGAAAAGATATACTCTTAATGGTAACACAATGGTAATTTCTCAGCGTGAACAGGGTATTCAACCAGAAGTTGCATAAGTTTGGCCCTTAAGCTCTTTATACTATATACTATATGGCCATGTTTACATATATGCCATAAAGTTTTATATACAGTACAGACCAGAAGTTTGGACACACCTTCTCATTCAAAGAGGTTGAATTTGTATTATGGCAGGATAAGTTCATCCGAGTCACCAGCCTCAGAAATCGCAGGTTAACAGCAGCTCAGATCAGAGAGCAGGTCAATGCCACACAGAGTTCTAGCAGCAGACACGTCTCTAGAACAACTGTTAAGAGGAGACTGTGTGAATCAGGCCTTCATGGTAGAATATCTGCTAGGAAACCACTGCTAAGGACAGGCAACAAGCAGAAGAGACGCGTTTGGGCTAAAGAACACAAGAAAGAACACAATAAAGAAAACTCTTTGAATGAGAAGGTGTGTCCAAACTTTTGGTCTGTACTGTATATGTCATAAAGTTTGTGGACACCTGACTATCACACCCATATGTAGTTCTTCTGCAAACTTTTTCCACCAAGTTAGACCCAATTTCACAATAAGCTTCATGAATACATGCCTAGGAAAGACTTAAGTGGAAAGAATCACGTGGTCTGCACAGAGCCCTGACCTCAACTCCACTGAACACATTTGGGATGAACTGAAACATCAAATATCAACAGGACTCAGAGATAACAGCGATGTCGATGAGGCAATGGCGCCACCATGTGGTCAAATAGAATAGTAACACAAATCTATAGTTAAAGGGGTGTTGATGGTCAAATAGCATAATATCATATATAGCCATAATTCTATGATGTACCACATTCTGTCTGGTTGGTCAGAAAGTGTTGATTACTCTTTTTTGTAACAGCAGCTTTAACAATAATTCAATCTGCAACACAAATCACAGGTTTTTATAAATGCCTGTGAACATATATATAGCCACTACACATACTGTAGACAAAGACTCATAATAAACAGTCCAATTATGATTTTATTTAATGAAGCATAATTAGGCAGAATTGCACTGAAAAAGAAATTTGATGTGTTATTGATTTTCAGCATAACCAGACAAACTGACTGACACTGTGACATCTTAGATCGGTTTTCATACAACAATAACACAACGTGGTTCACAGCCCGCTTTGTCAGGCCGAGGGGGATGCCTACAGAATTGGAATGAGGTCGTGTATAAACAGGTCTGAATCTCACTGAGAAAGCAGATCAGAGCAGGCAAAATAAGCTGAAAGCTGAAAAGGTGAAAAACAGGTTTTTCTTCTACTGTAACAATCCTAAATCAGTGTGGCGCTCTCCTCAGTCCTATCCCGGTTCTTAAGCTTCACTCAAGATGATGTGAAATGGCACTTCCAGAGAGAGAAAACCAAAAAAACTCCCTGGTCCAGGCGATCTTTCTCTTTCATGTTTTAAAGCCTGTGACAAAGTACCAGTTTCTTTTCCTCATGCAATTATTCTATTTATCATAAATAGCTGACAAGGAGCATCTATTTTCTGTTATAGGAACCTGTTTTTCAGACAGTTGTTATATCCAGAATTTGTTACATCCAGGTTTCTCAGAAGGCCTGGGTTCAGTTCCCATCCAAACCCCATGCACCACCAACAACTCAGCGTCCTGACAATATTGTGTGGAATCACACCCCTAAGTTCGAGTGGAAATCCTGATTTTTGAAAATTGTCTTTCTTCTGCATTGTTCCATGGATTCATTCCAATTCTATTTACATCAGCTGTCTTCATAAAACACTTTTAACAATGGTAACTGTTACTAAGTAGCTTTAAAAAATGAAAATGTATGAAAATAAATTATACGTAAAAAGTATAGACTATAACTATCTGTTTGTTCCTGATGAGCAAGCCATGGGAGACGAAATACAAGTGGCAAGGAAAAACTCCCTGAGATGACAATAGGAAGAAACCTTGAGAAGAACCAGACTCGACCTCATTTGGATGGTCATCACATATCCGAAGCAGACCGTACAGGGCCATCCTCAGCAATAAGCCAAGTTACGGAATCTAAACAGAAGTGGGGCACCAGGTCCGGAGGGCAGAAGGGGTTGAAATCACTGTCAATTCAGATATGCTATGCATAGCACCACAAAGAGAGAGAGAGAGAGAGAGAGAGAGAGAGAGAGAGAGAGAGAGACTGAGAGACAGAGAGAGAGAGAGACAGAGAGAGAGAGAGAGAGAGAGAGAGAGAGAGAGACAGAGAGAGAGAGGGGCGGGATAGTGTGTGTGTGTGTGTGTGTGTGTGTGTGTGTGTGTGTGTGTGTGTGTGTGTGTGTGTGTGTGTGTGTGTGTGTGTGTGTGTATTTTTAGTTGTGTCGTGGGTGAGGTCAAGATTTCCTGTACATTTTTTCCCCAGTTTGTTTTATAATAATAATATACTGTACTTCGTTCAGTGATTTTCTTGCAATTTTTGTATATGATGAATGTTCAATAAAAATTATTTTTTTAAAAATTAAATAAAAAATCTAAACTGTTGCTGTTGTCTTAAACTCTGAGTGACTGCAATCACTTAATAGTTCAGGACTGAAATTCCTACATACAATTTTGATGCGCCAATAACAAAAGTGACTCCATATAAACTTAAACTCCTCTCCTGTTATAATGAACGTCCAGCTACCCAACACTCAGTATGACTGCAGATCAATCCCTGCTATCTGATATCACCCAAATGAGGATGGGTTCCCTGTTGAGTCTGGATCCTCTCACGGTTTCTTCCTATTGTCATGTTTATCCTTGCCACTGTCACCCTTGGCTTTTTTTTCTGATCATTTTGTTATATACATATTTTCTCACACATTTCTTTTTGATTCTGTAAAGCTGCTTTGCAACAATGACCATTGTTAAAATAAAGTTTTATTGAATTGAGTAGGTTAAAAATACACAATGTTATTTCTCTGGGGTAGAAACTGTAATGACATTAATCACGTCTACACGCAGTAGTAACTGTGATGTTAATCATGTCTACACACCTGCGTGTGGAAGTGATTAATATCATAATCACTCCTGCGTATAGACATGATTAATATGATAGTCACTCCTGCATGAAAACATGATACTAATCATGAAGCCCTAATAACAGCAAAACATGGTGGCATGTATAACAGTTTTAGAGATGTTCTATCTGCTGGGATTATCAGACTCTAAGCTCTTTCCTGCACAATAAATTCAGGAAGCCACCTTTTTATTACTCTGTGAACCAAAAGCCTCAGGCATATCGAAGCCTTTCTTTTACTTTGCACTGTGAATATTCAGGGGCTCAGGTGGGGTTCAGTTCAACCTAAACTGAAGTAATAAGATTAACTGGGTGACTAGTTTCTTACTATTTTCTTGGTATTTCATTTGTTCTGTTTGATGTGATCTTGCCTCAGGTCTGTGTGCATGGAGTTTGCATGTTTCTTCCTGTGCATGAATTCCATATGAATGAATAAATGAATGTTGGATGTAATTAAAAAAAAATTTCTTTCATTGATACAACCCAAGCTGACCATTATTATTATTATTATTATTATTATTAAAATATTATGCCTGCTGACTTGTCACTGTTTGTGTATTTAGCAGGTTATTTAGACCAGGTATAGGTAGGACATGTGCTCTATTCCATTTAGACTGATTTTTAGACAGAGTGTGGATTATGTGGATAATGAATAATTTTTGTGGAGTGGAGCATGTGGATTATGCAACAGGCTCGAGCGCGCGCTCGTGACTCCAGCTGTTAATATGTGCGCGCGCGGCCGGAGGGGGCGTCTCACAGCCATTTTTGCAGACTTCGCTACTATGTAAGCACTACAAACTGCCATCAAAGAGCTCTGCAGAATAGAATAAACATCACGACTTTGATCTGACGCGCTGCTCAGAGCTTCTACAGAACCTCCAACGTATTTCGGGTGAGTGTTCGTTCTTCTGGCTTGTACTACGCATTTAGTTTGTGGCTGTTTTTCTTCGGTGCAAAGTGTCATCGGGCCAAGAAAGCATCGGCGCTCACCTGGCGTCATGTCCTTATTAATAAATCATCCAGTAATCTTCTTTGATTCTAATCTAATCATTACAGAGTCGACGTTTTATTTATTAAGTCAAATGAACAGCAGGTGTGCGAGTCGGAGCTCTTCTCAGACTTTTAAATATCAGGAAACAGTAAACTTCTCTGTCAATTTTAAAGATTTAGTGGACAATTACACTAGTGCATTTATCATTACTTGCACTGACATGGAAGTGTGTGTGTGTGTGTGTGTGTGTGTGTTTAAGACAGAACAATGTTTTCAGCTCTAAATTACAACTTCAACTCACTTAATTTTGAAGATATTAAACTGATTTGTCCAAATAGAACCAAACATGGCAAAAGTTCTAAATACGTTTGTTTGTGCTTAAGAGGTGATTTTCGTTAAAAGAAGTTAGAAGAGGAGCTTGCCTGTACCCCAGCAATAAAAGCACGCGCGCGCGCACGTACTGTACGCGCGCACGCACGCACGCACGCGCTTGTGCCCGAGTTTAGTCAGTATAGCTGCTCTGGAATTGTGCCTTTGTTAACTCTTGGCGCTTTGATAATATATATGCAAAGTAGTAATCTTATTTTAAGATGCACTGCACTAGTTTGCATGAATTTGTTTCAAAAAAGATTCTGGCTGGCTGAGGAACAATGTTACCTCCCTCCTCTGTGTGCAAACAAGTTACTTAACATAATTCTGTTATGAAATAAAACTTTGTGTGTGAAATAATAAACAGCCTACTCGTAAATGTATCCAGGAATGACAGACAATGCATGTGCAATTTTTGCATTCCAAATTTGCTCTTTTAATATGTGTACATTTTAATCATGCGTAAATACATTAGTACAAATTGTAAAAAAAAAAAAAAAAGTCAATTTATCAGTCTAGTTCACATTTAGCTTGATTTGTTTTTGCGCACAGGAGTTTTGCAGTGTTGTCAGAGCAGTGTCGGTCATTTTAATATTTTTATTTTTTAAACGAATCAATCGATCAATCAATCAATCAATCAAGTAGCTGAAAGCATATTATGGTTAAAATTATTCCGAATTATTGACTGGAAAAAAAAGCTGCTTGACTATCACTATGGGGGAAGGGTTTTGTGTGTCTGTGTTCTTATTCACATACTTCAAATTCAAATTTTATTTGTCACATGCACAGTCATACACAGTACGATATGCAGTGAAATGCTTAGGCGACTGCCTGTGACCTTAGAATAAAGAAATGAATATAACAGAGAAAGTAGAAATAGATTTAACTAAGAATAAGATAATAAAATATATGTACAGTAAAAATATACAATTTCCAATAAGAAAAATAAAAAAAATATAGAAAATAAAAAATGTACGAAAAATATAAGAAAATATAAGGGAATAAGAAAAACCTGGGTGCAAATGTAGAAAAATATGTATACAATATAAGGAATATAAGAGAGCCTAGGTGTACTTAGATGTACAGTATAGAGAATATGGGATATAAATAGAGATGTCCAGGGGGTGTGCAAGTATGCTGTAAAGTAAAGTGTTTTGTACTTAAAGTGACTTGTGCTTTTTTTTTTTATAGAATAAATAGTAATGTAGTGTGCAATGGTTGTCCCAAGAGTCCAG